>CAUYRH010145086.1:0-14501 GCA_963574655.1 Perodicticus potto
AGATATGATGTGCTCACTAGTGCCCTCTGGTCAGTCTTCTGGTGCTTCTTTCTTACCTAAAGATAATGCCCCATTTTCTTGGGGTTCTTTGGATGAGGACGTATTGGATGACTCCTTGCTGGAGCTGTCTGATGGAGAAGAAGATGATGGCCATTACAGTTACACAGAGGAGGAGATCGAGGAGCTCTTGAAGATTGATGAGCCGTCAGAAGATCATTCTTCTTGGGAAGGAGGTTTGTGTAAAGATGAAAGCAGGCATGATGAAAAGGGAGAAAGAGGGAGTCAAATTCTACTTGATCCTCCCCAAGAGAAAAATTTATTGTACAGCTTGGGACCAGTAGCTGAGACCTCTGGCTTTAAACTACCTCAACTAAGTACATCAGTTGGCCATGGACCAACTCCCACTAAACCATTAAATAGACGCTCTGCTGTAGAAAAGAATCTTATAAAAGTAACTGTTGCACCATTTAATCCAACAGTTTGTGATGCTGTGCTTGATAAGGACCAAACTGATTCGTCCAAAGATACTGAAAAATCCTCCTCCCTTGGGGACAAGTTGAGAGAAGACGGTCTTAGCTCAAAAGACAGCAAACTTTGCACTGACTCTGAAGGGATCAGCCCCAGTAACTCTGCTTGGGAAAGGGCCTCACTCTCCTCTACTTCGAACAATACTTTTCAACAAAGTGTCTCTGATAAAGCTATGCCTAACAGCAAGAAACCTACACCTGCATTCTCTCAAATCTCAGACCATTCAGAAACTAACGTTGGATCGTCCTGGGGAAATGGTGGATCCCGTGAATCAAGTGGTGAAATGAAGTTTCCGGTTTCCAGTACATCAAACAAAGTAAGTATGTTTTTTTTCAAGGTGAAGGGAAAAATGAAATTATTTTCATTCAGAAGCTATATAGCAGAATTTCCATATGCTCCCGGTACCCACATTAGCACAACTTCCCTAGATATGGACATCCTGCATCATAGTTGCATGTTTATTATAATGTAGCAAAACTTTGTGTTCAAATTGAGATTTGAATCTTGATAGCACTATGATCTTGTATCAATTATTTAGCCTTTATGTTCCCTCATAGTACTCACCTAATTGGGGTGGATAATACTTTATTGTATGGTAAGGATTAATGAAGTAACATATGTAACAGTACGATATTTATGGTACATAATATTATCTATTGAATAATTACTAAGATGATTTTATTCTCATTTCTTTGAGTTTTTTTTTTTTTTTGAGACAGAGCCTCAAGCTGTCACCCTGGATAGAGTGCTGTGGCATCACAGCTCACAGCAACCTCCCAATTCCTGGGCTGAAGCGAGTCTCCTGCCTCCCGCCTCCCAAAGCCCAGCCATTCTTTGGTTGCAGCCGTCATTGTTGTTTGGTGGGCCCGGGCTGGGTTTGAATCTGCCAGCTCAAGTGTACGTGGCTGGCACTTGTGGCTCAATGGACCGAGCCTTTTTTTTTTTTTTTTTTTTTTTTGTAGAGACAGAGTCTTATTTTATCGCCCTCTGTAAAGTCCCTGTGGCGTCACATAGTTCACAGCAACCTCCAACTCCTGGGCTTAGGTGATTCTCTTGCCTCAGCCTCCGGAGCAGCTGGGACCACAGGTGCCGTCACATGCCTGGCGAGGTTTTTGTTTTTTGCAGTTTGGCCGAGGCCGGGTTTGAACCCGCCACCTTTGGTATATGGGGCTGGCACCCTATTCGCTGAGCCACAGGCGCCGCTAAATTTTTTTTTTTGTTGGTTGCAGTTTGGCAGGGGCCAGGTTGAAACCCGCCACCCTCCGAGGTATATGGGGCTAGCGCCCTACCCACTGAGCCACAGGCACCACCCTATTTTTTGTTTTTTTGTGTGTATGGTTTTTTTTTGAGACAGTCTCACTTTGTTACCCTAAGTAATATGCTGTGGCATCATTATAGCTCAAAGCAACCTCAAACTTCTGGGCTCAAGTGATCCTCTTGCCTCAGCCTCCTTAGTAGGTGATACTACAGGTGCCTGCTACAGTGCCCAACTCTTGCTCAGGCTGGTCTTGAACTCCTGCCAGCAGTGTACCTGCCTTAGCCTCCTGAAGTGCTAGGATTGCAGGTGTGAGCCACTGCACCCGACCTTCCTTTCTCTGAGTTTTAGCTTAAGTCCCAATTTTTGGTTACCATACTGTAGTAACCATAGTATCAGCTCTTTGTTTTTTTTGTTGTTGTTGTTGTTAAGCAGGCCCAGGCCAGGTTTCAACCCACCAGCCCTGGTACACAGGGTTGACATTCTAACCACTGATATATAAGGCGCCCAGCCCAGCTCTGAGTTTGTTGCAGAAGAACTGAAAAATCTACCTTTTAGAGCCTGATTCCCTATCTGCAAAATGAGCATAATAATCCCTACGGCTTAGTGTTTTAAAAGTGTTTTTTTCCTGGCTTAGCACCTATAGCTTAAGCGCCTAGGGCTCCAGCCACATACACCGGAGTTGGTGGGTTCAAATCCAGCCTAGACCTGCCAAACAACAATGACAACTACAGCCAAAAAATAGCTGGGCATTGTAGCGGGTGCCTGTAGTCCCAGCAATTTGGGAGGCTGAGGCAAGAGAATCGCTTGAGCCCAAGAGTTTGAGGTTGCTGTGAGCTGTGATGCCACGGCACTCTACCTAGGGTGACAGCTTGAGACTCTGTCTCAAAAAAAAAAAAAAATGTCTTTTCCTTTTCTTAAATTTTTTTAATACCTTTTTTATTGTTGAGACAGAGTCCCACCCTGTTCCCTGAGCAGAGTGCAGTGGCGTCATAATGGCTCACTGCAACCTCAGACTCAGTCTCTGGGCATCCTACTGCCTCAGACCCTAGAAGCTTCTGGGATTACAGACACTCTGTGGCACCTGGATGTGTTTTTCTTTCTTTCTTTTCTTTTTTTTTTTTTTAAATGAGTTGAGTTCTCACTCTCACTGAGATAAGTCTCAACCCCCTAAGCTCAAGCAATTCTCCCTCCTCAGCCTCCCATAGTTCTGGGATTATAGGTGTGAGCCACCATGCCCAGTTTTTTTTTTGTTTGTTTGTTTTTGAGACAGAGCCTTAAGCTGTCGCCCTGGATAGAGTGCTGTGGCATCACAGCTCACAGCAACCTCCAATTCCTGGGCTCAAGCAAGTCTGCCTCCGCCTCCCAAGTAGCTGGGACTACAGGCGCCCACCACAACGCCTGGCCATTTTTTGGTTGCAGCCGTCTTTGTTGTTCAGCGGGCCCGGGCTGGATTCGAACCTGCCAGCTCAGGTGTATGTGGCTGGCACCTTAGCCCGTTGAACCACAGGAGCCGGGCCATGCCCAGCTTTTTTTATTTTCTTAAAGCCAATGAAATTTAGCATTGGGGGGTTGTTTATTAGCTTTCGTGTCACTAACGTTAATAAATTTGATAACCCACTACCATTGGAACAGCCAGGTGTTTTTTTTTTTAAAGTATAGTTACCATCTCATTTAAAGCACTACCAGAAGCACTTTTATGCAGTAGTGTTCAAGGATATGCCTTTGTAGCCACTAGTCTAAAAAATTTCCATAAATAAAATGTTTTCTGTGGTTTTTATACAGCTAAACACCATCTTTTCTTTTACATTCCTTCTCTTCCTCTGGGAAAAAACAGGATGTTCTTGACAAGGATTCTGGAAAGATGAAAGGCAATGAAAAAAGACTAGGCAAAGTCATTCCTGTTCTACAGACCAAAACCAGGTAACATAACAGTATGATTAAATATTCTGGTTTCTGTTGGATTCCTTCAATCTCTTTTTTCCCATTCCCAGTTCCCTTAGTATGGAAAACCTCTAGGAATCAGCAAACTTGAAATTCTGGGACTGCTGATGGTGTGACCTTGGGAAAGTTAGATAATCTCTCACCTGTGTTTTGTTTTTGGAGACAAGGTCTCAGTCTGTTGGGGAGTCTAAAGTGCATTAGTGTCATCATAGCTCATTGCAACCTCAAACTCCTGGACTCAAGGCTATTCTTCTGTTTTAGCCTGTGGAGTTGCTGGAAGTATAAGCATAGGCCACCACACTCAGCTGATTTTTCTATTTTTTTTTTTTTTTTATGAGACAGAGCCTCAAGCTGTAGCCCTGGGTAGAGTGCTGTGGCATCACGGCTCACAGCAACCTCCAACTCCTGGGCTCAAGTGAGTCTCCTGCCTCCGCCTCTGCCTCCCAAATATCTGGAACTCCAGGTGCCTGCCACAATTCCTGGCTATTTTTTGGTTGCAGCTATCGTTGTTTGGCAGGCCTGGGCTGGATTCGAACCCGCCAGCTCAGGTGTATGTGGCTGGTACCCTAGCTGTTTGAGCCACAGGCGCCAAGCCTGATTTTTCTATTTTTGGTAGAGATGGGGTCTTTCTTTTGCTCAGGCTGGTCTCAAACTCTAGGCCTTAAGCAGTCCTTCCACCTTGGCCTCCCAGAGAGCTAGGATTATAGGCATGAGCTATTGCGCCCAGCTCATCTCAGTTTTTCTGCATAAAATAAGGCTGTGGTGCCTTCTCTGCTGCCTTACAAGGTTAGTTGGAAGTAAGATAGCCATAATACTAGTGAAAGTGCTGTATAAATGGAAGGTTTCTTCTGTGTATGGGGAAGCCTGGTCACATATGATAGGTTAGAATAATTTTAATGAACATGTTAAAATGTAACTATGTAGAAAATCATTTAGTCATCTCTCACAACTTGCATAAAACTACCCCTGCAAAAAAATTCTAGTACAGGTTGCAGATTTGGGACACATTCTCAAGATACTCTTACTGTTGCCAGGAGATGGCAGTGTCTGTACATGGGCCTTTTCAATTGAATGCACTAGGAAAGCTGTTTTCTTTTTTTAGAGGCAGAGTCTCATTTTGTCGCCCTTGGTAGAGTACCATGGCATCACAGCTCATAGCAGCCTCCAACTCCTGGGCTTAGGCAATTCCCTTGCCTCAGTCTCCTGAATAGCTAGGACTACAGGCGCCTGCCACAAAGCTGGGCTATTTTTTTGTTGCAGTTTGGCCAGGGCCAGGTTTGAACCTGCCACCCTTGGTATATGGGCTGGTGCCCTGCCCACTGAGCCATACGTGCCGCCCAAGAAAGCTATTTTTCGGTTGAATCAGATAATAGCTTCCTTACAGTGAGATTAAAAAAAAAAAAAATTTTTTTTTTTTTTTTTTTTTTTAAATTAGAGACAATCTTACTGTGTTATAGGCTGGAGCCCTGTGGGGCTCTAACTCCTGGGCTGAAGCAATCCTACCACCTCTGCCTCCTAAGTAGCTAGAATTATAGTGCCACTAATTACAGCCAATTAATTTTTCTTTTTTTCTATGGAGTTGGTAGTCTCGCTGTGTTACCCAAGCTGGTCTTGAACTCCTGGCCTCAAGCAATCCTCCTGCCTCAGCTTTCCAAAGCACAAGAAAAAATAGGCATGAGCCAGCCCTAGATTTAAAAAAATTTTTTTTGAAGAACACTAATCTAGAAACAAAAAACAAAAGTCAGTGGAGTGGCTCACACCTGTAATCCTAGCACTCTGGGAGGCCGAGGCAGGTGGATTGTTTGAGCTTACGAATTGAAGACTAGCCTGAGCAAGAGATCCAGTCTCTAAAAACTAACCGAGCATTGTGGCAGGCACCTGTAGTCCATCTACTAGGGAGGCTGAGGATTGCTTGAGCCCAAGAATTTGAGCTTGCTGTGAGCTATGATGATGCCATGGCACTCTAACAAGGGTGATAAAATGAAACTCTGTTTCCAAAAAAATAAAATATTTGATTACACATATTAATTATATATTATATTTATTTTGCTTAAAATTTTAGTCATTGGCTCAGCGCCTGTGGCTCAAGCGGCTAAGGTGCCAGCCACGTACACCTGAGCTGGCAACCCGGGTCTGCCAAACAACGGCAGCTGCAACCAAAAAATGGCCAGGCATTGTGGCGGGCGCCTGTAGTCCCAGCTACTTGGGAGGCGGAGGCAGGAGACTCGCTTGAATCCAGGAATTGGAGTTTGCTATGAGCTGTGATGCCACGGCACTCTATCCAGGGTGACAGCTTGAGGCTCTGTCTCAAAAAAAAAAAAATTTTTTTTTTTTAGTTATTACAAATAAGGCCACCCCGATCCCAGTTTTCTAGTTTTGTTTTATTTACGTAATTGAGGGAAAACTTGTGAATTGCTTATAAAGGACATTATAAGTGCACAAGTAAGGCAGCTTAAACAGTAATAAATTAAAAATCTCAGCATTCTCATCCACTGATTCTTTAGTACAGTTAGACACGGAGCAAGAGCTAGAAATTGCTCTTGTCAAGGTCACCATTGTTCCAGTTGCTAGATCTAGCTGGTTCTATTCAGTCTTTATCTCATTCAGCTTTTCAGTTTGACTCTATGAAGTTAGCTGTTTCTTGACTGACCCTGAATTATTCAACAATGCTATCTTTCTTTAGTCACTAGGTTATCCTTTTTTGCCTTCCTATTGCTTGTTAGCAGGTTATATGTATTTCTTCTCTTCCTCTTTTTTTCCATACTTGATTTCAGGTTCACATTGTGTGATAGACTATGTTCTGTTGCTGGACCTTAAAGAAAATTTTGCCTCTAGGGCGGCGTCTGTGGCTCAAAGGAGTAGGGCACCGGCCCTCTAAGCTGGAGGTGGCGGTTCAAACCCAGCCCCGGGCTAAAAAAAAAAGAAAAAAGAAAATTTCGACTCTAAAACTTTGTTCTAATCATTCAGCAGCTTATGATTTCTAAAGCAGTATACTTATGGTTCTAATGAGCTTGTTTTTTTCTCCTTCTGGTTCACTTTGTTCAAGGACTAACGTTCCGACATTTTCACAATCAAATCTAGAACAGCAGAAGCAAATTTATCTCAGGAGTGTCATTGCTCATATAGAAGACCCAGAGGACTCTAACCAAGGTAACATGGTAATCAAAGAATGGTATATAAAACATACGACTTTTTTCTCTCTGGTGCAATGTAGCTTAAACTGGGAGATTCTGAATTTTCTTAAATTGATGAGAAAGATAATTACCTTACCTAAAGATTTTTTACTTCAAGGGATTGCCTACTAAGTAATCCTTCAAGAAGTTTGGCTAACCAGTATTAGAGGGGTATCTAAGCACGTTCTTATCGGTACATGAAAAGAGCCTTCCTATCTTGGCACCTGTAGCTCAGTGGTTAGGGTGCTGGCCACATAGCAGGTTTGAACCTGGCGCCAGCCTGCTAAACGATGACAGCTATAACCAAAAAAAAAAAAGGCCAGGCGTTGTGGCAGGTGCCTGTAGTCCCAGCTACTTGGGAGGGTGAGGCAAGAGATTTGCTTAAGCCCAAGAGTTTGAGGTTGCTGTGAGCTGTGATGCCATGGCACTCTCCCAATCCCAAGGGTGACATAGTGAGACTGTCTCAAAAAAAAAAAAAAATGTCTTCTTCACGGTAGAAGGATGTCATCCAGATCTATACTATTTTGCTGGGAATTTTTTGCTTGAAAATAGAAGTGGAGGACCAGGTGCTACTCAATTATTAGTTTTTTTAATTTTAAATTATTTTTCTTTTTGCCTTCAGCATTTAAACGTAAAAAGCAGCCATTTACAAACACCATCCTGCATTTTGGCTTCTGAATAAAAGCTCTTGGTTCCTTCAGGCTGTATTCCCTACTTTGTTAAAAGCTGCTACAAATCAAAGTGGCTAGATTCTTTATCTAGCTCATAGATGGACTATAAGTCCATGCTATCATTCAGCCTGAAATATTGGCTGATGGGAAAAATCCCAGAGGAAAACTTGCTGGCAGAACTGAAAGTGCAGAGGTTAGAACAATTTTATAATGATAAAATAATTCCTTTTTTTTTTTGTAGAGATAGAGTCTCACTTTATCACCCTTGGTAGAGTGCCGTAGTGTCACACAGCTCACAGCAGCCTCCAACTCCTGGGCTTAGGTGATTCTCTTGCCTCAGCCTCCCAAGTAGCTGGACCACAGGTGCCTACCACAACTGGCCTGGCTGTTTTTGTTGTTGTTGCAGTTTGGCCGGGGCTGGGTTTGAACCCGCCACCCTCGGTATATGGGGCTGGCGCCCTACTCACTGAGCCACAGGCACCGCCCAAAATAATTCCTTTTTTTTTTAGAGGCAGTCTCATTTTGTCGCCCTTGGTAGAGTGCTGTGGCATCACAGCTCACAGCAACCTCCAACTCTTGGGCTTAGGCGATTCTCTTTCCTCAGCCTCCCAAGTAGCTGGGACTACAGGTGCCCGTCACAATGTGCGGCTATTTTTTTGTTGCAGTTTGGCCAGGGCTGGTTCGAACCCACCACCCTTGGTATGTGGGGCCGGCGCCCTACTCACTGAGCCACAGACACTGCCCAATAATCCCTTCTTAAAAAGATCACTCCATTTTGTGTCATATTTAGCTTTATTCATTCAGCAAACTTTCTCAGGTTCTTTATCTTTTGTGCTAGGTTTGAAATTTGGGAATTGGAAGCATGAAGAGGAATAAGATAGGGCCTTGGATCAGTGGTGCCTGTTGCTCAGTGGGCAGGGTGCCGGCTCCATATACCGACGATGGCGGTTCAAACCCGGCCCCAGCCAAACTGCAACAAAAAAATAGCCAGGCTTTGTGGCGGGTGCCTGCAGTCCCAGCTACTTGGGAGGCTGAGGCAAGGGAATCACCTAAGCCCAGGAGTTGGAGGTTGCTGTGAGCTGTGTGATGCCATGGCACTCTACTGAGAGCGATAAAGTGAAACTCTGTCTCTACAAAAAAAAAAAAAAAGATAGGGCCTTGGCCTTCTAGGAATTCTTAGTCCAGATAAGAAGATAATTAAACCATAATATTGATTAGTGTTCTAATAGAATTACATATAAAGCACTGTAGGAGCAGGGAAAGAACCCTTCTACTTGTTTGGGAACAGGTGAAAATGGAAAGGGAGGATGCCCTAGTCAGATTCCACAGAGAAGATATTTATTTTAATTACTATAAATCACTAGGGTGTGTTTCAGAATTTTTGGTCCTTTTGCAGAGAAGACTCTTCCATCTGACAAGTTCTGAGTTATTTAGTATTTTAAGGCTATGAGTGAAAGGTTTAGAACACTGAAACATTAGTTGGAAGTATTTTCATTTTTCAAACACAATTATTTTTTGCCGTTTTTGGCCGGGGCTGGGTTTGAACCCGCCACCTCCAGCATATGGGGCCGGCACCCTACTCTTTTGAGCCACAGGCACCACCCAAGAATTTTCATTTCTTACTCAAGATTTCATTAAGCAAGGGCCAGGCACAGTGGCTCAAACCTATAATCCTAGCTCTTGGAAGGCCAAGGTGGGTAGATTGCCTGAGCTCATGAGTTCAAGACTAGCCTGAGCAAGAGCGAGATCCCGTCTCTAAAAAATAGCCAGGTATTGTGGTGGACGCCTATAGTTCAGCTACTTGGGAACCTGAGGCAAGAGGATCACTTGACCCCAAGAGTTTGAGGTTGCTGTGAGTTGACACCACAGCACTCTACTGAGGGTGACCAAGTGAGACTCTGTCTCAAAAAAAAAAGATTTCATTCAGCAGTTGAATGTTATTCTTACTGATTTCTCAGCCCTCTATAACATCCCTTTGTTTGAACTATTTTAGGTGTGGTGGGATTAGAGATAAGACACCTTTTCCTATGGGGCCCCATTCCCCATGTTATTGGAGGGGCATATTTCTCAAGAAAAGCAAAGAGAAGCTGTTCACGTTACAGGATTTTTTTCCATTTTCCCCGTTCAGCAGTCCCTCTCCCAGTAATACCACAACGGTCTATGTCCCATAAAGAACAACAAATGCAGTAGAAAGGTGGCATACTTCAGTGATTGAGAGTTTATATCTTGGTACCACTGCTTACTGCCTGGGTGAGCAGTTAAAATTCATTTTTCGGCTGGCGCCTGTGGCTCAGTGGGTAGGTTGCTGGCCCCATATACCGAGGGTGGCGGGTTCAAGCCCGGCCCTGGGTTGCTGTGAGCTGTGTGACCCCACAGCATTCTACCGAGGGCGATAAAGTAAGACCCTGTCTCTACAAAAAAAAAAAAAAATCATTTGTAGGGCGGCACCTGTGGCTCAGTGGGCAGGGCGCCAGCCCCATATACTGAGGGTGGCAGGTTCAAACCCAGCCCCTGCCAAACTACAACAACAACAACAACAAGATAGCTGGGCATTGTGGCGGGCGCTTAATAGTCCCAGCTGCTCAGGAAGCTGAGGCAAGGGAATTGCCTAAGTCCAGGAGTTGGAGGTTGCTGTGAGCCGTGTGACGCCACGGCACTCTAACGTTGGGCTATAAGGTGAAACTCTGTCTCTACAAAAAACAAAAAAAAATTTCATTTGTAGAATGTGAATAGTAAGGCTAGCTTATGTGAAAGTTATATATATAAGTACAAGTATATTGTATAGATTAGTACTAGCTTTAGCAACTAGCATTTATTCAATACTTATTAGTAAGAAAGTATATCTTGGCTTGGCGCCTGTGGCTCAATGGGCTAAAGCGCCAGCCACGTACACCTGAGCTGGTGGGTTTGAATCCAGCCCGGGCCCGTCAAACAATAATGACGGCTGCAACCAGAAAAGGGCCGGGCATTGTGGTGGGCGCCTATAGTCCCAGCTACTTGGGAGGCGGAGGCAGGAGACTCGCTTGAGCCCAGGAATTGGAGGTTGCTGTGAGCTGTGATGCCACAGCACTCTCTCCAGGGTGATAGCTTGAGGTTCTGTCTCAAAAAATAAAAAATAAAAATAAATAACAAATCGTCCTTCAACTCCATTATTTTAATATAGGTTTAATTTCTTTTGTTTGGTTTAGCACCACTTGGGTATTTGATAACATTTGTGAAGAAATATCAACCACTTCCTTTCTGGTATACCAGATAATAGAAAACTCTGTGTGGAACTATTAAGTTCTTAGAGTAAACAAAAAAGCAAAACAAAACAAAAATAAGTTCTTAGAGTAGAAAAGGACCATTAAGCTCTTCTCTTTAATCTCCTGACACATAAATCCATTTATCTTTGCCAACTGACCATTCGTTGTTTGCTCATGAGATAGGCCATTTATTGCTTAAAAATTCTAACTGTTGGAAAGTTATTCCTTACACTGAGCCAGTCTTAGCTTCCCTGTAATTTCTAGTGGTAGTTCCTTGTTCTGTTTTCTAGGATCACAAAAAATGAATCAATCCACCCTGCTCCCTAAAAATACCAAAATTACATTTTGATAATTATCTTTCCTACAAGGTAGACTATATCCAAGGAAATTACATTAATATGTGATGTACTAATGTAGTTTGTAATCTGCTTTCTTTTTACTTAATGTATTTTTTATTTTTTTGAGACAAGAGTCTTACTGTGTCGCCCTTGGTAGAGTGCTGTGGCATCACAGCTCATAGCAACCACAAACTCTTGAGATTAAGCAATTTCTCTTGCCTCAGCCTCCCAAGTAGCTGGGACTATAGGCGTCCACCACAATGCCAAGCTATTTTTTTTTTGTTGTTGCAGTTGTTTAGTTGGCCCAGGCCAGGTTGGAACCTGCCACCCTTGGTGTATGTGGCTTGTGCCATAACCATTGTGCTATGGGTGCTGAGCCTATTTAATGTATTTTAAGGAACTTTCCCTGTTAAATATTAAAAATTAAGATTTTTTAATTATTACAAAGTATTCTTTTATAATTTATTTCATCTTGGTTAATTAGGTTCTATCCCTTTTCATTAGTGATGCTGCAGTGAACATTCTGGTTAATAAATGCTTATGTACAACTCTTATTTCTATAGCCCTATAAGTGGAGTTGCTGGGTAAAGTATATAAATAAACATTTTAAAAACTTCTGTTACATGTTACTAGATTGTTCCCCAAAACTGTATTAATTTTTCTTATCACCAATTGGATAGGCTTTTTTTTTTTTTTTTTTTTTTTTTTGTCTCACTTTGTTGCTCTTGGTAGAGTGCCCTGGTGCCACAGCTCACAGCAACCTCAAACTCTTGGGCTCATGTGATTCTCTTGCCTCAGCCTCCCAAGTAACTGGGACTGTGGGCACCCGCCTTGACGCCTGGCTATTTTTAGAGATGAGGTCTCACTCTGGCTGAGGCTGGACTTGAACTTGTGAGCTCAGGCAATCTACTCACCTCAGCATCCCAGAGTGCTAGGATTACAGGCTTGAGCTATTGCAGCCGGCCTCTGACTGGAATTTGAAAAATCAATGTATTATCATCAATTATAGTTACTATTATTTCCTTTTTTTTGAGACAGGGCCTCAAGCTGTCAACCTGGATAGAGTTCTGTGGCATCACAGCTCACAGCAACCTTTAATTCCTGGGCTTAAGCGAGTCTCTTGCCTCTGCCTCCCAAGTAGCTGGGACTACAGGCTCCCGCCACAACGCCTGGCCATTTTTGGTTGCAGCCATTGTTATTTGGCAGGTCCGGGCTGGATTCGAACCCGCCAGCTCAGGTGTACGTGGCTGGCGCCTTAGCCTGTTGAGCCACAGGCGCCGAGCCAAGTTACTATTATTTCTGATGCTTGTTTGTCCCAGATTTGACCAATAGGATTTCTTTCAAGCTGGTTTATTTCTTTTGGCATGATCCCCTTAATCTTTTTTTAAACTTGTGGTTAGAAAAACACATAACATCAATTTACCATTTCAATATATGTTTTTTTTTTGAGACAGAGTCTCACTATGTCGCCCTCAGTAGAGTGCTGTGTTGTCATAGCTCACGGCAACCTCAAACTCTTAGGCTTAAGCAATTCTCTTGCCTCAGCCTCCCAAATAGCTGGGACTATAGGCACCTGCCACAATGCCCAACTATTTTTTGTTGTTGTTGCTGGCTATATTTGTTGTGGTTGTCATTGTTGTTTAGTTGGCCCAGGCTGGATTTGAACCTGCCATCTTCGGTGTATGTGGATGGTGCCATAACCGTTGTGCTATGGGCACTGAGCCCATTTTAATAATTTTTAAGTACACAATTTACACACATTGTTGTGAAACGTATCTCCAGAAATTTTTCATCTTATAGGTCTGAAGCTCAATACCCTTTAAACAACAACTCCCCTCCCCCTGTTTTTCTTCCTCCCCAAGGCCCTAATAACCACCATCTACTTTGGTTTTCATGCATTTAACTACTTTAGATACTTCATATAAGTGGAATCATACAGTAATTGTCTTTTTGTGACTGGCTTATTTTATTTAGCTTAATGTCTTCAAGGTTCTTCCATATTGTATCATGAGACAGGGTTTTCTTCCTTCTTAAAGCTTATGTATCACATTTTGCTTATCCATTCATCTGTCAATGGACATTTGGCTTGCCTCCACCTTTTGACTATTGTGAATAGTGCTGTTATGAACATGGGTCTACAAATAACTCTTCTAGACCTTGTTTTCAATTCTTTTGGATATATTTCCAGAAGGTGGATTACTGGACCATATGGTAAGTCTATTTTTAATTTTTCAAGGAACTTCCATGCTGCTTTCTACAGCACTTGCACCATTTTACAGTCCCACCAACAGCACACAGAGTTCCAATTTCTCTTCATCCTTGCAACACTTGTTACTTTTGTGTGGTTTTTCTTTTTAATTGAGGCAGAATTTCACGATTTTGCCCTTGGTATGCTGAAGCGTCACCTCACAGTTCACAGCAACCTCAGACTCTTGGGCATGATTCTCATGCCTCAGCCTCTCAAGTAGCTAGGACTACAGGTGCCTGCAACAATGCCCGGCTATTTTTAGAGACAAGGTCTCGCTCTGGCTCAGGCTGGTCTTGAATCTTGTGAGCTCAGGCTATCCACCTGTCTCAGCCTCCCAGAGTGCTAGTATTATAGGCTGTGTTTCTTCCTCTGGATACTGGTTTTAGTAGAGGATATTCTCTAAGAATTTCTAAGCAAGGGTGCATAGGGGTTAAATTTTATTTAGTCCCTGCATCGCTGAAAATGTCTGTTCTACCTCATACTTAGTTTGATAGAGAATTCTAAATTGAAAATCACTTTTCTTTAGAATTGTGAATGCATACATTCAGAGTTACTAAAATGTCTGTTTTTGATTTAATTTTTATTTCTTAGTATGTGGCCTTTTTCTCTCTGGAAGTTCTTAGGGTCGTCGTGTAGTATTCTAAAATGCTGTACTGATTATTGAGATATCTTGGTTTAGGTCTTTTTTTCTTCTATTTCTCATACTAGGTACTCAGTGGGCCTTGTATTCATGGCCATGTATCTTTGATACAATTTTGAGAATGTTTGGCATTTTTTTCATAATTTCATATTTGTTTCTTTTCTGTTTTCTCTTTTAGGAACTCTTTTTTTTTTTTTTTTTTGAGGCAGAGCCTTAAGCTGTCATCCTGGATAGAGTGCTGTGGCATCACAGCTCACAGCAACCTCCAATTCCTAGGCTCAAGCGAGTCTCCTGCCCCTGCCTCCCAAGTAGCTGGGACTACAGGCGCCCACCACAACGCCCGGCCATTTTTTGGTTGCAGCCGTCATTGTTGTTTGGCGGGCCCAGGCTGGATTCGAACCCACCAGCTCAGGTGTACGTGGCTGGCGCCTTAGCCCATTGAGCCACAGGCGCCGAGCC
>CAUYRH010145088.1:0-13662 GCA_963574655.1 Perodicticus potto
TATCTTATTTTGAAGTAAAAAAACAAAATGGGGGGGCACCTGTGGCTCAAAGAGAGCGCCAGCCCCATATACCAGTTCAAACCCACCCAGCCATATTTAAAATGAAAAAAGAAGGCACCCCCTATCTACAAAAAAAAAAAAGACCTCCTAACTTCAGGAAAAAAAAAGGGGGCCTCCTTATCCACAAGAAAAGGCCCTACTAACTGCAAAATAAAAAAAAAAATAGACCTCCTAACTTCAAAAAAAAAAAAAAATTGGGTGGAGCCTGTGGATTAAAGAAGTAGGGCCCCAACCCCATATACCAGAGGTGGAGGGTTCAAACCCAGCACCGACCAAAAACTGCCGAAAAAAAAAAAAGTCCTAACTTGTTCTTACCTCAGTCCTCAGGCAGCAGCAGGCTCTGTACAGGCAAACTCATGACTACTCCCATCAAGAGTCTCAGTCTCACCCAGGACTGAGAGGAGGAGTCAAGAGACAGAGAAAAGGAGGGGAGTCTGAGAGTGCAGCGCACATTCCACACATGCTGCACTGCAGCCAGGGACAAGTCAGCTGCTAAGCAAGACAGGCACCAGTGGCAAAAACACCCAGCAGTCCAGATAAATGTCCTCAGCAGGCCACATATGGCCCACGGGCCATAGTTTGAGGACCCCTGGCTTAGAGTCACAGGACTTAGTGTGCATGTGACTCAGAACATGAGACATGAACGGTAGCCAAGCCAGAGCCTCTGTCACCCCTATCCCAACTATGGGCAACACAGCTCAGGGAGAATCTTCTTCCAATTGGGGAAATGAAAAAAAGAGTTCAGAATATTTTATTTTACAACTGGGGTACCAGCCCAGCCACAGTAAAATTATGTACCAAGGAGACTCCTGAAGCCCCTGAGTTCAAGTCTTAGTCCCTGGGTAGCATTTCTGAACCCACCTGGGCCAGATGAAAGCATACTAACCTGAAGGGAAGGACCTACCCCGACAGGATTCACCACCTGCTTATTAAAGAGTCCTCGGTCTTTAGAAAACCCTCAGGGGTAGCCAGGCAGCAATCTCAAAGGACTTAGGTGAGACTGGGTCAGATTTAGGTGTGGCCTGGCACTTGTGGCCATGACAGAAGACCCACATTACTCCTCCCCTGAGTCCAGCAGCCCAGCACAAAGAGTGAGGGAAGGGAGTGAGTGACTTCTGTATCTTATCCAACACCAACAAGATGGTACCACCAGGAGTCTGCAGAAGTCACAGCATTACTGGAATTTGGGCTCTCCCAGTACTTATGGGGCTGCAGGGACAGAAGACTAAGATTACAACACTTAATTGTCTTTCAATGTGGGAGAACTTTCTCAGGAAGATGGGCCCAAATAAGCCCAGACTGGGAAGATTAAAATAACTACCAACTCTTCAATCATTGCCCACACATCATTGAACATCCACAAACCTCAAGAACATCCAGGAAGACATGACTTTACCAAATCAACTAAAAAAGTACCAGTGGCCAGTCCTGTGTAAAGAAGATAGGTGATCCTTAGACAAAGAATTCAAGATAACTGTTGGAAGGAGTTCAATGAACTTCAAGACAATATGAAGAAATTCAGAAGCCTATCAGAACCATTTATCAAAGACATTGGAAAAATAAACAAAAATTAAGCAAAAATTCTAGAGATCAGGAATTCAACTGACAAACTATGAAATGCATCAGAGTCTCTCTCAACTGCAGAACTGATCAAGCAGAAGAAAGCATTAGTGGGCTTGAGGAGAGGCTATTAGAAAATACACAGACAAGAAAAAGAACAAAGAACAAACAAGAATGAAGCACACCTATAGATCTAGAAAAAGCGCCTCAAAAGTACAAATCTAAGTTGCTGATCATAAAAAGGACATAGAAAGAGAGACGTGGGCAGAAAGTTTATTCAAAGAAATAATAACAGAGAATGTTTCAAACCTACAGAAGGCTAGATAGCAATACTCAGGTATAAGAAAGTCACAGAACACCAAGTAGACTTAACCCAAACAAGGCTATCTAAAGATATTTAATAATTAACTTCTCAAAGGCCATGGATAAAGAAAAGATTTTAAGGGAAGCAAGAAAAAAGAAACAATAACCAAGAAGTTCTAATACATCTGGCCACAGACTTCTAAGGGGAAAAGGTACAGGCCAGGAGGGGGTGGCATGACAAATTCAAAGTACTAAAGAAGAAAACTTTAACTACAGAATATTTTATGCTGCAAAAAATAGTACTAAAATTAATATGGACCCATAAAAGACTCACAATAGCCAAAGCCATTGTGAGCAAAAAGAACAAAACTGGAGAAACCAAGTTACTAACTTAAAATTATAAAGCTGTAGTAACCAAAACAGCATGGTACTGGCATAGAAAACAGCACAGCAGCAATGGAACAGAATAGAGAAGTCAGAAATAAATCTGCACATCTATACTAAACTTACCTTTTTCAAAGTTGCCAAGAATATATAGTTTCTTTAATAAATTATTCTGGGAAAATTGAATATCCATACACAGAAGAATGAAATTAATCTTATGGTGCATCTTAGAAGGGTACAGGTGAAACTTGCTAAATGTAGAATATAAACGTCTGCACACAATAACGAAGAAAATGCCATGAAAGCTATGTCAATCAGCTTGATGAAAATATTTCAAATTGTATATAAAACCACCAAATTGTACCCCATGATTGCATTAATGTACACAACCATGATTTAATAATTAAAAAACTATAGCTACATGCACAAAATAAAATAAAAGAAAAGAAAATTATTTGTACTTCAAAAAAAAAAAGAAATTAAACTTTTATCTCTCACTGTATAAAAAATCAAATTAAAATGAATTAAAGACTTACATCTAAGACCTGAAACTATAAAACTACTAAAATAAAACATAAGGACAATGCTTTAGAACAATGGTCTAAGGAAGGATACTCAAAGCATAGGCAACTAAAGCAAAATTGGACAAATGAGATCACATTAAGTTAAAAAACCTTCTGCAAGGCAAAAGAAATAATGAAAAATCAGAATGGGGAAAAATATTTGCAAACAATCCATCTGACAAGGGACTAATAATTAGAGAGTATAAAAAAGAGTATAAGGAGCTCCAACACCCCAACAGGAAAAAATCAAATAATCCAATTAAAGATGGACAAAAGATAGGAATAGACCTTCCTTAAAAGAACTCATACACATGGCCAATACATATAGGAAAAAAATACTCAACATCATTCGTCATCAGAGAAAGGCAAATCAAAACTACAATGAGATATCATTTCACCTCAGCCAAAATGGCTTTTACTGAAAAGAGAGACAGTAACAAATCCTGGTGAGGGGGTGGAGAAGGGGAAAACACTTGAACACTGTTGGTTGGAACTCTATTTAATGCAACTACAATGGCATGGAGGTTCCTCAAAAACTAAAAGTAGAACTACCACATGACCCAGCAGTCTCCCTGCGAATACGCAGAGCATGTGCAAAGGGGATTCATTATATCAAAAAGGCATCTGTGCGCCCAGGTTGACTGCAGCACTATTCACCAGGGCCAAGATTTTCAGTCAACCAAGAGTAGGTCAACAGCTGAATGAATAAAGAAATTGTGGTACATGTACACAAAAGAATATTATAGAGCCACAAAAAAAGAATGAAACCCTGTCATTTGCAACAACGTGGATGGAACTGGAGAACTCTGCACCGTGAAACAAGCCAAGCACAGAAAGACAAGTCTCACATGTTCTGACATAAATGTGAAAGCTACATATTAAAAAGAATTGCTCTATAATTACCTAGAAAAAAATGACTTTATTTACTTGCTGTAAAGAATATGGGAGACGTAAACAGTATAATGAGTGTTCACATTATGGAGAAAGGAGACTTACATGCAAAAAAAATGTAATGAGCCACACCTGATCTTGAATATGTCCATGATAAATGCAGGAGAGAGGACTAAAGAGAGTTGTCTGATGATTGCCAGAGGTTGGGAGGGTCGCAGGGAAGTGGGTACCAAACAAGGATGGGTAACGGTGCAAAAAGATGGTTAGTTAGACAATATTTGATAGTAAAACAAAGTGACCATAATAAAAAATAAGTCGGGGTATATTTTAAAATAACTAAAAGAGTGGAATTGGAATTTTTCTAACACTGAAATATTAAATGCCTGAGGTGATGGATACCCCCAATAACCCTGTTTTAATTAATTGACATTGTGTGCCTATATCAAAACAGTTGCATATAAAGAAATACAACTATTACATACCCATAATATTTTAAAAATAAAGTAATAAATTTTTAAAACAAGAATTTATGTGGGAAGTTTAACCCTTACTCCTTATTTGTAATGGGCATATTGCTCATTACCCTTTTTTACATGTAAGTCTCAGTCCCTTATAATATGGACACACATTACACTGTTTACTTCTCCCATATTCTCTACAGCAAGTAAATAAAGTCATTTTTCTAGGTAATATATAACTAGATATATGACTAGATAATGTTTGATTAATTTTATAATATGAACAATGAAAAGTATATAAGAAGAGTGAATACATTTTTCACTCTGCTAGTTTGTTAGAACATAAATGCATATTTTTGTGACAAATAGTTTCAAATATTATAACATTAAACTGGGAAAAAATGATGAAAATTGGGTAAAAAAGAGAAAATACTGCAAACTAATACAACCTTTTTGGAAGGAAGTATGGAGACCCCTCAAAGAACTCAAACTGGACCTCCCATTTGATCCTGTAATCCCATTACTGGGCATCTACCCAGAAGAAAAAAAATCCTTTTACCATAAGGACACTTGGCACTAGACTGTTTATTGCAGCTCAATTTACAATTTACAAAATGTGGAAGCAGCCTAAATGTCCACCAACTCAAGAATGGGTTAACAAGCTGTGGTATATGTACACCATGGAATACTATTCAGCCTTTTAAAAAGATGGAGACTTTACAGCCTTTGTATTAACCTGGATGGAAGTGGAACACATTATTCTTAGTAAAGCATCATGAGAATGAAGTAACAAGAATTCCATGTACTCAATGCTATAAGGACAATTAATGACCTAGTACATGGGGGAGGGGTAGGGGATGGGGAGAGCAGAGATAGAGAAGGAGGGAGGGGGATGGAGGGTTATACACAATTATAAGAGGAACTTTACCTAACAAATGCAGTCAATGTAACCTGGTTCTTTGTACCCTCAATGAATCCCCAGCAAGAAAAAGAAAAAATTGGTGATAAATCATAAAAAAAAGAAAAAAGAAAAGAAATAATTCATGACTAGGAAGGCCAACAAAAAAATGATAGCAAATTTTGAAGAAAAAATTAGTACTGTATTTTTTCTTTTATGAAAAAGTAACAATTCGTAATTTTCATAGGTAACAAGAAAAATAATATATTTTAACTCATTTTTTAAACTATATA
Organism: Perodicticus potto; assembly: GCA_963574655.1. Lineage (NCBI taxonomy): Eukaryota > Metazoa > Chordata > Mammalia > Primates > Lorisidae > Perodicticus > Perodicticus potto. Next base: position 5,411 of record CAUYRH010145088.1, read on the forward strand.
TGTATGTTCACCATTTTAATAGAGTTTTAGCATAAAGTAATGGATTGAGTTCACAGTACAAGGTAATTTTTCTGCATTGCTTTACACAAAATCAAGTTGGAAAGAATGTAAAAGAGAAAATTTTAAAAAGAAACAAACTTGATCAGATGGCACAAAGACATTGTCCATCTGTTCTGAACTTCTTTGGTATTTAGTGACTAAAGTGGCTGAGCACCTGAACTCTCAGGTTACATTTCCAAGTTTTCATGCACGAATTGTTGGTGTGGTCATGTAATCACCCTTTCACCAATGAGATATAAATAGATTTTATGACAGTTTCCAAGAATCTTCATCAAAAAAACCATAGCAAACACATGTTCCTTGTCACCTTTTGTTATTCTTTCAACTTTTAATTATTCAAATATTGCCTGAATGATTTTTGACTTTTTTTCTTTTCATCAGGAATCACAGCAGATTGCCTATTTTTTTTTAGTTTTTGCCTACAGTCTAAATTGTCAGCTGCTGTTTCATCTGTAAATAATAGATAAGTTCATTTGGAATAAAGTTGGGGAGTTTGTAGAAAGGCAATTAAAAATAAGTTTGACTGAAACCCAAACAAAAAAGGTAAATACTAAGTAGTAACCTTTTAACTTTAGGAATTATGCCTTAGTTGTAATTAAAAACTTGAGAAAATAGTACTAAACTGATAGAAGTACAGCAGCAACTGTATTGCTTTCTTTAAAAAAAAAAAAGATCTATTCTTAAATCTATCAAGACACACAGTTTGAAAGAATTAACTAACATATGGTAGCCTATCAACACCTAGAACTAAGATCTATTCTTAAAATGAAATTGAGAGAAAGTAATATTTTAGGTATTTTTCTCAATTTTCCTAACTTAGGTTTGCATTATTACCTCTACTGATTAAAATAAAAAAATAGTAAAAACTGAGGTTTCAGGAAATTAAAAAAATCCAAACTTCTCTTTACAGTATGTTATCCTACTCAAAATGAAGGATATTGTGCTTTCCACGTTGGCATTTTGTTATTGTTTAAAGTTCCAACCCTTTTTCTTTTCTGACTCAGATTGGAATAATAGTTTCTTGGGCCATACATTAAATATGTAAAAACTGACAAAAACTGATAATCAAAAGCAAGGTCCCAGCATACTTCCTTTCCAGTAGCTGATGCCACAGAATAGCAAGACAGGCCTCAAATACTCTGCATGAGGCCCACAGGCCACCGGTCGGACCCCCGGAACTATATGCATACCTGGAGGAAATGTTATTTCCAAGAACAAGGCCAAAGTAGGTCATTCTTGGCAGAGAGATCAAATTAAGTATGAGAAAGCTCACGCTTATTTTAAGAAGGTAGAGTATTTCCTTCTTGTTATTTTGAAGTTAATTGAATAATATTCTCTGGAATATAGAAATAATAGCATTTCCATTTTACTCATATTCAGCTACTCGGTTACTAGTGAATATTTTTTTGATAATATATTAGACTTTGTTTATTGTGTGAAATACACAGATATGAATCAGAAGAAAGTTGTTAAGTCAGGTTATAAATATCTAGAAACAAAGTCCATATTGTATGGAAGGAAGAAGAAATGAAAGATTGTGATTTAGCTAAGTTTGTGGTTCTTATTTTTGTGAGGATTTGCAAACTAAGTGCTTGAATAAATTTAGTGAAATGTATTTCATAAATACCAAGAAAATAAAACTTTTAAGAGTTACTTTACTCCTTGGCAAATTGTTACTTTAATGCATTTCAAACACCCTATAAAAGGAGCTTTCTCCATTAGTACACCCATAGACAACAATGTTTGGATAGGTGAAGTGAAATGAATCAGAAACACATGGATTGCGTTACTTTTAAAGTGAACTAAGTTTAAAAATTATTGGGAGAGTATCTAGCAAGATAGGCTATTCTAAGACCCAAACATTTTAAAATGGATTAATACATTTCAGAAATCCTGAGGAGGAGAAAAAGAAATAGGAAACTTACTAAATAAAAGGTATGTTAGTTTAAATAATTTGCATTTTGTTTATTTTAGAATGCTCTTTAGTTTAACTCAAGTGACTATTTTTTATGTGAATTAATAGTGTCACAAATAAGCGATTATACCATTTTATACATACAAAAAGAAGCCATGCTCAAAGTCCTCCTGGTATGTCTAATGAGGCCTTTTGTGATCCGGCTCCAATCACCCTTCCTCTTGGACTAGGGTGAGAGAAAGGAAGATGGCTGGACCACATAGCTTGAAGAATGATCTTCACTGTTTGAGGGTGATTTTCTCTGTGTCAGCATCCTGTACAGTACCTGAAATTTAGTAGACACCTAACAAATGTTTGTTAAGTGAAGAAAAAAAAAGATATTACTGAAGAACTCAGAAATAAGGAATTTTAAATAGGATGAAAGAATTGGAGTCCCAGCAAAGCAAAATGATTCATTCAAAATCATGTGAAACCAGAATATGAAACCACCATCCAATTATGTGAATCTATGATCGGATTCCTTAACTTCCTTCCACATCCATTTCAGTCTCTAAAGAAAGCATTTATAGAACTATGAATTTAAATTCAAAGTCATAGTTACACAGCCCAAAGAATGTTAGTGGAAATTGAAGAAGCAAAATTTAAATGGTTGGGTCCAAAGATGCCTGAGTCCCTTTCAATTTACTGGACATGAGAATGTGAAAGAAGAGAAAGTGTGGGTTCAGAGAGAGGGAGGAAGATGCTCAAACACTTAGAATTCCAAAAAAGTCACACTGTCTCATTCAGTAGATGAGTCATCGCAGTTGTTTTCAAAACATCTCTAGAATTTTCCAAATATAGCTTTGCCTTTGAGTTTTATGATGCTTTCAAATCAGATCATTTTACTGTTGCTTTTTATTATGGATGAATGATCTCACATAGCAAAGCAACCCCAAAATTTTGGACCGAGATATACTTCAGATTTTATCTATGCCTCAATCTTTTCTCATGAGAACATCTTTTAAAAAACCCTGATTTACAAGTGAGCTTCTAGTAGGTGTAATACGAGGAAAGTGTCATTTATTCTTTGACAACAAATTAACATGATCTTAGGAAAACCAGATTTGTTTAAAAATCACTCAAATGTTGATTTCATTATAATTTAAGCAAAATAATATAGTAAATATAAATGGGATCATTTTTTCATGAAGTATGTAGGGCTTTTTTCCTTAAACTGGGAGTACTGTGCAATTCTGTCCTATTGAAATTTGTTCACAGAAATGGAAAATATGGCATGAGATTTATGTTTTGTTTCTTTTTTATTATTTCAGCTTAATGTGAGGGTACAAATTAATAGGTTACAATATTTGCATTTGTTAGGTAGAGTTCCTCTTATGTTTATTAACTAAGAAAATTCTGGTAATGTTTAATGCAATTTTACCATGAGTAATAAAATTTACTAATGAATACATTTTGTCTATGAATAATTGTGTTTTTAACTTATCTTTTCTTCTAACCCCTTAAGTCATAGATCCAGGGTTAAAAAGCTACTTGAGCATTACTGAAGTCCACACCTTGATTTGTACCGAAGGAACTGAGCCCTGTAGAGGTCCGCTCTTGTGGAGCTAGCAGCTACAATTAATATGAAGGAAAAATCAAGGGAAAATAAAACAATTGTTTTTGTAAAGTTTTGGCAGCCACAGTTGCCACCAATAGTGTAGTTTAATCAACTGAACAACTATTCATATGGACAATTGAGATCTCTGAGATAAGGGGTAGAATTTTCCATTTAAGAGGTATTTAAAAGTTCCCATATATGACACTTTACTTAATATATAACAAAAGTTTGGTTAATGTAATGAAGTTTGAGTCTATAAATTAGTCTAAGAATTCTAGAAAGATTATGCATAAAGAAATTGCAAGTGCATATACAAAAGATAAAATCTGTAAGCCTGATGTGCAGGAACCATATTATCATGGTACGTTAAATAAGATCAAGACACATGAGGGGGCCAGTAAGTTCTTGAGATCAGAAGGATGATAAGAAAATAGATGATCAGAACTAAGGAATCCAAGCATAGTTATTAAGGCTACAACCAGTATCCCAAGCGAAAGACTCCTTGGCTAAAACCCACACTACAAAACAATAATTTCTCTTCGAATCAGAATCAAAAAAGTGAAGTACTTTAACATTTCCAAAAAACAAAAAGCAGTCTCGTGCACAGGAGAAATTGTATAATCAGGCTTTTCTAAGAAGATACTCTTTATGAATTAAACTTCAATCTATGATGATCACCAGCCCTTCTACCTAAAAGCCCAAATCTGGACACTGATAAAATTAGGAAGGAAAAAGGAAAAGGACACAAAATGATTTTATATAGTTCTTAATATTTAGAACAACCTATTCCTTTGATATTCTGATTTTTTAAAATGAATACATGCAAAAATATTCTCAAATTGACAGTTATGGACTGTGGATTCTTCTCCAACCATCCAAGCCCTTGTAAGTTCTATGTAGCATATTGGACAGAAGCTGTAAGATAGTTAAAGCTAAATTAATATGAAAAAACTAAAGGTCACCACTGCTATAATTAAGCAGTTTGACTAAGTTGCTCTGTTCTGTTGGCAACTTTTAATAATTATTAATTACTTTTCATTTCTTTAACTCCCCAAAGATGTCTTGTAAGTTCATGTACTTAAAAGCATGCATACAGGCATAGAGCTCAGTTAGCGACTTTTTCTCATCTTAAAAACAACTTGTATCTAAACTATAAAATATGTAGGTATACAAAAAATTTATTTATTTAAACACCAATATATGTTTCTCATTTAAAAAAAATATTTTTTAATAAAATGACATTAAATTCCATTTACCTTAAGGGTAATTTTCTGGTTACAGAATTTTTTTTTAACTATCAGACCATTAGCATGCATACAAAGATGATTTAATTATGTTCAAAAAAATAAATTCCATAGAACATTAAGCCTCGGGCAGCATCTGTGGCTCAAAGGAATAGGTTGCTGGTCCCATTTACTGGAGGTGGTGGGTTCCCAAAAACAGAAAAAAAAAAAAAAGAACATTAAGCCTCATTTGTATATAACTTAATTTTTTATAAGATAGAATTCACCAAACCATGATACATATTCATTATATGTATACATGGAAATATGTAACTATATATTACATAATATATAAGTATCTATATTAGAAGTATATATAAGTGTAAACATATATATGTATAGATATATAATATGTAATAGTTTTACATATTATATATTGTCTCTACTTCTATACCAGAGTTACCGGAAAGAAATCCTGTGCTTCATTAATTATTTTATCATACGAATTAGCACAGCGTCTATGGAGCTCCGTGCATGTTACAGCACAGAAGTTCAAGGTGTCTGACTATACTGTTCGTGAGGAGATATTTCAACGAGAAAGAAGTGGAAGATGTGTCAAAAAAAAATAACATTAGAGATCTAAATGCCTCGATAGGTTAATTCGGATTTTTTTTTAGGGGATGAAAAACTGTAGCTAGTTATATGATAAATATTTATGTTTTACAAAGAAAACTCTAATTTCATAGGAGATGAAATAATAGAAAATAAGAGACTTGATAAGAGGCTATAAAAATAGTGTAGAGGATTCTAGATGAAAACAAATTAGAAGAGTCTAGATAAAATAAGTCTATACCAACATAATGACACTGGGTAAGAGTAAAAAGAGGTAATATTTACAAAAAAAATGTACACACTGTGATTGTGTGAAATTTGATCCAGAGATGCAAGAATGATTCAAGATTAGGAAATCTATTAAGAAAATTATATTCGTACATCCAGCATTTATTGCACCCTTTGCCTAGAAAGCCCACCCACACCTATACATTTTGAAGGCTCAAGTTCACCCTCAGGGTACTCAGGTGTCTGTTCTATTTCACTGCACAGAAGCCTTAATGGACCTCCTTTTCTAAAGGAGAATTTAGCATCTTTCTCTGATTTCTTCTACTGCTTACTTATCTGACTGGCAGTAATTGCTACCTAACTCTGTATTTACCTTTGTTATCTCTTCTTTATTATCTGTCTCCTCTACTGAAATGCTAGATGCATGAGAACAGGACTTGGACCCTTAGTCAATGCTACATTTCCATCGTTTAGAACAAACCCTAACCCTAACCCTAACCCTAACCTTACCCTAAAACAAGTTTTAACATTTAATTTCATAAATATAAAAATGCATCAAATAAAATTTCAACATCTATTTGTTAAAGAAATAGATGAAACTAATATAAATATTCAAGATCTATATAAAAAATATTTCAAATACCTAGAATGACTCCAGACAAATAGAGCAAATGTAAAGGCAAGCTGATTTCTTAGAAAGATGTATCTTAGAGAAGTGAGTATCCTTATGTTACCCTATTGGAATAATTTAAACCTATTCCAATAAAAGTAGGAAAAGTAGATGTTTTGTAAATAATAAAAAAAAAAAAGATTAGAAAGTATGTAACTCTGAACAGGAAATGTGTTCACAGTGGAGGCAAGCCCTCCCAGAGAGTAACGTGTTTGTGTACAGGATTTTTTCCCTCCATAGACACTCCCTCTCTAGGTTGTGTTCTCATGATTTCAAATCCATCTACTGCCAATGATTCTCTTATTTATATCTCTGTAGCCTGGAATTCTTTGTTGAAGTACAAATTGGTATACGTAGTTTTCTATTCAATATCTACTTTGATATTTAATAGGTATATTGATCTTTATTGTTCCAAAATGAGCTCTTAACATCTACCTCATTCCAAATTGATTCTTTCACCATCTTGACATCTGAAATAATGACAAAAACATTCTTTCAATTTCTGAGAGTATATATAATCCACATAGTCATCTTTCTTCCTGTAGTCTCCTTTTCACGCTATCATTTTAATGTGTCAAGTAACAGAAATGCTGATATATATGTAGAGAGAGAGAGAATTTGATGATCTCATGCCACACCTACTGCCACTTTCCAGTCAAAGTCACTATCATATCTTTTCTGAAGTATTAAAATTAACACTTCAGAAGGGTCCAAATTAATTCCTAACGTCTGTGCAGCATTCTATGTTTGCCTACCTGTTTTTACCCTCCACCAACTAACCTACCCTAATTTTCTATATTGAATATAGAAATCATTGTTTCATAGTTGAAAAATTTAAAGTAAAATAGATACCTGAGGGAGATTGGTAGGTAAACCATATTCCTTTGGAAATTTGAGATTTAGGGAAATGAGTTGGAAAAGAGTGTGTTGGCTATTTTTGCATGAAATGGGCAAGCACAAAAGAAATTTTTGAATTCAGTGGAGATATGGCTGGTTTTCCAGTACATGTAAGGCCTGACAATTAAGTTCATGAACTTGCCACTGTGCACTGTACAAACAACTCAGTAAGGTTTCAGAATCTTATTGTATCAGTGTCTCATGGCTGTGTTCGGGTTGGCATTTGATAGTGTCTTGCTGAGAGGCATTTGTTATTGTGTTCCACCAGGAGAGTATCAGAGTTTGAATTAGAGCAATAAACAAACATTCATAAATTTCTTGTTTAACTTGGCAAGGGTGGAAGTGAAATCAGGGACATGTTAATCCAAGTTTATGATGATAATTTCATGAGGAAAACACCAGTGTGCAAATGGATTGAACATTTCTTAGAGGGGAGAGAAAGTGTCATTGATGAAGAGACTGTGGGGTGGCCAGTAATGAGCAGAACATCATAATTTGGTAGATGATGAACTTATGAAAACATTGCAAAAAATTGTCATATTGCTCATTAATATTGTTGGGTGGCTAAGAAGAATAGCAGACCAAGTAAACATTGATAGAAAAATAGGAAAATCTTAACTGAAGATTTTGACCAATAAACCATGGCATTTGCTTCATGACAGTGCACAGTTCATGTGGCACTGTGTATGAGGGAGTTTTTAACCAGTAAACAAATAATTGCATTGAAACACCCTCCCTACTCACCTGATCTTGCCCCAGTGACATTTTTCTTTACTTGAAGATAAAGGAAATATTAAAAGGCCAACATTTTGATGACATTCAGGACACCAAGGATAATACAATGACAACTTTGATGGTCATTCCAGAAAAAGTTTCAAAATTGCTTTGAAGCGTGGACTAGGAGCTGGCATTGGTGTGCAGCCTCTCAAGGGTAGTACTTTAAAAGGTGACCATAGTGATATTCAGAAGTGGGGTATGTAACACTTTTTCTAAGATGAGTTCACAAACTTAATTATCAGACCATCTATGAAAGAGAATAGAGAAAAGTCT
>CAUYRH010145089.1:0-62820 GCA_963574655.1 Perodicticus potto
CTGTAGTCCCAGCTACTTGGGAGGCTGAGGCAGGAGACTCGCTTGAGCCCAGGAATTGGAGGTTGCTGTGAGCTGTGATGCCACAGCACTCTATCCAGGGTGACAGCTTGAGGCTCTGTCTCAAAAAAAAAAAAAAAAAAAGAAAATCATTCAAAATGATCCTCCCCCTACCTTGAACATTGTATTTATCTTAAAACTATACACGTATGTTTATCATTACTCTCCAGCTTTCCTAGTTATACATATCTATTGATTGAAAAAGTAATCAGCTTCACTGCATAAACCACCTTTGTAACATAGCCTCTACAACAACCAGTTAGATTTTCCTCAAAGTTGAATAAAAACGTAAGCATGCTGTGGTGCAATGTGAGTTCAGTTCCTTTAAGATTTTAATGATTTTTTTTAGGCTTGGTGCCCGTAGCTCAGTGAGTAGGGTGCTGGCCACATACACCGAGGCTGGTGGGTTTGAGCCCGGCCCAGGCCTGCTAAACAACAATGACAACTGCAACCAAAAAATAGCTGGGCGTTGTGGCGGGTGCCTGTAGTCTCAGCTACTCGGGAGGCTGAGGAAAGAGAACTGCTTGAGCCCAAGAGTTGGAGGTTGCTGTGAGCTGTGACACCATGGCACTCTCCCAAGGGCGATATAGTGAGACTCTGTCTAAAAAAAAAAAAAAAAACTGCAGTCTCGTGTAGTTTTTCATCAAGAATCATAGTTTTTCATGATGTCCATGTTCTCATCCCTGCGGCCCGTGACTGTTTCCTGATGTGTAAAATGGACCATGCAGATGTGTTTGAGTTTAGGATCTCGAGATGGAGGGATTATCTCAGTGGGGTCACAGGGTCCTTATCAAGGCAGGCAGGCAGGGAGTTTGCTACAGAAGAGGAAAAGGTAATCTGAAGGCAGAGCAAGAGGCTGGCGTGGTGTGAGGAAGGGACGGTGAGCTGATGATGCAGGCCGCCTCCGGAAGCTAGAAAAGGCAGGGAAGCAAGTTCTCCCCTGGAGGAGCTGCCAACTTCAGTCCTGGACTTCAGAACCCTAAAATGACAAATGTATCTGTTCTAAGCTGCCTAGCTTGTGCTCGTCTGTGATAGAAGCCACAGGGAACTAATGCCATGTTCTTCCTGGCACGACCTCGACGCGATTGTTTCTAATGGCAGATTCTCCTGCCCCGGCCTCCAGAAAGACACAGTGAGCCGACCGTGTTGAACCTGACCAGTCCTGAGGCTTTGCAGGTGAATGTGACTTCGGGGGAGGCGGCTCTGGGGATTCAGCTGCACTGGAGACCCCGCATCCGACTCACACTGAGCCTGGGCTTCGGCTACCACCCCAATGAGACCAGCTATGATGCCCAAACACACCTGCTGCCAGCAGCAGCTCCGGGTAGGCCTCCCCAAGCACATGAGGGTCAGAAGCCACAGCGGGGTGGTGGGGAACCTACCTGGCACATTCAGTGCTTTATTTTCTTTGGTGGTATTATTATTATTTGCCAATATCACTCTGCCCCGAAGAAGCAGACAAACCCTTACAGAACTGATCCCATTACAGTCCTCATGATAACCCTCCACTTTCCAGATCAGAACAGAGAGGTTAAGTAGCTGATCTGAGGTCACACAGCCAATGAGGAGCAGAATCAGCATCTGAGCCCTTGTCTGTGTGACATAGCTCCACACACTGGTGGGGCATGTCCCTTCTTCTGTGCTCCTGGTCTCAGGGGCAGATGGTATTCCTAGGACACTGGGTGGGGGTGGCCACCAGCGTCTTCCTCCCTGCTGAGTCACCTTGATTCCTCTCTCCTACGATGTTATCCCTCGTCTCAATGTGGCTTCAGGCTGACCCAGTGCCCTCTTTCCTGCAGATGAGATGTCCACGTGGATCCTGAGCCCCTGGGACCTGCACTTTGGAGAAGGTGTCTACTACTTGACTGTGGTCCCTGAGGCTGACCTGGAGCCGGCCTCTGGCAGGGACCTCACAGTTGGCATCACCACCTTCCTGTCCCATTGTGTGTTCTGGGATGAGGTTCAGGAGATGTGGAACAACTCCGGCTGTCAGGTAAGGAGGGAGAAGTGAAGAAGGTAAGACAGCCGGATAGGCTATGTCTCAGCGCATGTGGGTCCCCTTTTAGAGCCTCTGGTATGGTGTCCTGTGTCCCTCCACGAGGACTTCACATGTGCTGTTCCCTGTGCCTGGAATACCTCCTACCCTTGCTCCAGCCCAAGGGTTGCCGCCTCAAGAAAATTGTTCTCAAGTCCCCGACTAGGTCAGATTTTCCCTCACCCACTGTGCCAGACAGAGCATTGAAATGACGTCTGTCTCCCTTGGGGCTCTGGGAACCCCATGAGACAGGAACAATGTGCCTTGTTCACCCCTGGGAACAAAGGATCATTGAAGCAGTGGACAGTGACTCAGGAAGCGCTGCTGAGGTTGGGTCACTGAGGTAGGCCAGGGCGAGACTTCCCAGGAAATGCACTTGAGCCGCGTCCGTGGCTCCATGCCAGGTGCTGGGTCCCACTCTCTGCCCGCATTAGCTCATCAGATCTCCTCAGTGATCTCCGAGAGAGCTGTTATTCCCATCCTACAGGGGGTAAAGGGAAGCCTCAGGAAACTCAACTAACTTGCCACAAATCCCACACCTGGAAAGTGGAGGAGCTGGAACCCCAATCCAGATCTGTCTCCAGAGCGCTGCCTCTCCAGGGCTCAGCCAGGCCTGCTGAGCCCTCAGAGACACTCAACATTATTAATGTAAATTAAATCCCTATCTCAGCTCAGCCGGTGCTCCCTGAGAGCCCAGGCTCACGACAGCGTCCTGCAGGCAGACACGGCTTTGACTGTCAGAGCTGTGTCTGGGGTACCACTGCTTTCACCTCTCCCCATGCCCTTCTTATCTACTCCGGCCTGGACATCTTCTGTCTGCCCTTGGGTCTCCTGTCCCCATACCCTCTTCCCGAGGGCCTCCCAGACATCTCTCACTTGGATTTCCTTAGTCCTGCACACTCTGGCCAAGAACAGCCCCCTGATGTCAGACAGAAATTGACCACATGCCTATCCTTCTGCGAGCCCAGACCTATCTCCCTTCACGTAGTCAGCAAGCCCCCACCACACACCCGGTAGAGGGGATGTAATGGTAAGAAAAATCAGGCTGGGCACGATGGCTCATCACCTGAGCTCAGGAGTTCAAGACCAGCCTGAGCAAGAGCAAGACCCCCGTATTTACTAAAATTAGAAAAACTAGCCCAGCATTGTGGCAGACCTGCAGTTCCAGCTTCTCAGGAGCGTGAGGCAAGAGCATCACTTGAGCCCAAGAATGTGAGGTTGCTGTGAGCTACAATGCTGTGCCACTCTACTCAGGGCAGCAGAATGAACTCTATCTCAAAAGGAAAAAAAGGGGGCGGCGCCTGTGGCTCAAAGGAGTAGGGCGCTGGCCCCATATGCCGGAGGTGGCGGGTTCAAACCCAGCCCCCCAGCCAAAAACTGCAAAAAGAAAGAAAGAAAGAAAGAAAAAACACTGCCAGGTGATCTTGGACTAGTCACTCCTCCTCTCTGAGCTTTCCCAGCCCAAATCCAGGATAAAAGACAGCTACCATGTACAACTGGGGTGGGGCTTAGCTGAGATTAGGATTATGAAGGATTTAGCGTGGTGCCTGGCACAAAAGGAGAGCCTCAAAGATTAAACTTTCTCTCTGTTAAACACTCTTGAGTATGGGGAAGATAACACTGCAAGTGCAATGGAAATCCCAGCAAAAATGCACTTGGGCTGAGGATGGTGTGGGTTGGGGGCAGTCTGAGGACAGGTGTAGCTTTGGGTATAGCAATGAGTTCTCGGGTGCTTGTTATATTATGAAATATATGCACCTGCTAATGCATTCACATATAAACAAGGGGTGTGAAGAGGGCGGGTATGCAAATGTGTCATGGAACAAAAATTGTGACTAATCCACTATTGTATATTTGCTCACGATAGATACAGATGCACCTATACAGATTTAGATAGGATTTAGATTTCGATATAGAAATGTAGACATCATATAGAGTTCTTGGAGGGGCCATAAGTCGGTAAATGGGTCACCAGGTTTGCATGGGGAACTGCCACAGAATCCTTCCACCAGCCAAAGAAAGTTCCAAATCTCTGGACTGAGGCCCTTATCAGGGGCAAGGGTCTGAGAACCTGAGCTCTTGTGTAGGAATTTTCTCAAAGGTACTAAAAGTGCAGCTACTGCCACCGCCCAGGGATCCGCAGTTTAATTTCCGATGTTCAAAGGGCCCCTCCTGCTGGAAAAGGTGCGGGAAGCCACTGCCCTCAGGTCTCTGTCTTCCACGAGGATGCTGGGCACAGATCAAGACTGGTCGCTGGGCTCCAGCACTGAGGTCAGCCCTCCTGGCACCTGCTGGGGTGTCTTCTCTGAAACCCGCCCCACTCCCTCTGTCTGGGCGTGCCAGGTGTTCCCATAAGCTCCACAGCTGTGTGCCAAACGCTGGCCAGGATTGGGAAACAGTGACAAAAACAACAGCCCAAACACGGAATTAAGTCCCACCTGAAATTCGTAATAAACTGTTGGCACCAGGCCCGTGACAGTTGGGGGGGGGCGGTGAGCCTCTGCTGGGTGGGTGGTTCAAGGGAAGCGACAAAAAGTTGGGGAATGTCTGGGCACCGGCAGGTGCCTCCTCCCCAGGTGCTGAGCTCCTGGATGCCAGTCCTGCACCCTCCCTCCTCACTGCCTCCTGGTGGGACCGGGAATGCAAAGGCAGTGATGCCTGCTGGGGCTGAAAACATCTTTATCCATCAAGAGGTCCAGTGGGGTAACTGTGAGCTGGCTGAGGGGTCTGGGGGCGGCATTGCAGGGTGTGAAGCCAGAGTACATTAAAATTTCCATTCGGTATTAATAAAAGGTTTTCTTCTTGAAATGGAGTCTCACTTTGTTACCCTGGGTAGAGTGCTGTGGTGTCATAGCTCACAGCAACCTCAGACTCTTGAGCTCAAGTGATTCTCTTGCCTCAGCCTGACGAGTAGCTGGGACTATAGGCACCTGCCACAATGCCCGGCTAGTTTTTCTCTTTTTGGTAGAGACAAGGTCTCCCTCTTGCTCAGGCTAGTCTTTTAAACTGGTGAGCTCAGGCAATTGGCTTGCTTCAGCCTCCGAGTGTTAGGATAACAGGGGTGAGCCACTGCGTCTCTCGCCATAAAATTTTTAAAAGGAGCCCCTGCTGGGGGTCCCTGCCCTGGCCCTCTCCTGCATCCTCCCTGCCCAGGTACCACCTTTGATCACAGGCTCAAGCTCCACCCACACCTTTTGGTGCTGAGATGTCAGCTCAGAGTTCAAACGTTTGTCCTTCCGTTTTCTTCCTGTGGTTCCCCCAGACCCGCCCTCATTTTGCTCATCAGTGTCAGCTGATGAATCATCCCAGTTTGCCCAGGACGGAGGGAATTCCCAGGACTCAGGACTTGCCATTTGAAGAACAGTAAAGTCGTGGAAAAACTGAGATGAGTTGGTCACTGTGATGTGCCCCCAGCACCCAGCCCGTCACTGGGCACCAGTGGCATGGGGGGCAACACACCAAATCTGTGATCCTGGTCACTTATAGAGAGTGAGGGACAAAGAGGACCCCAACTTGACCTGCAAATCTTATCTCAAAAAAGAAAACAGATTGGCAAAGTACATATAGCTGCCCTTTGAGAATGATGGATATAAGGATATTTGTTATAAATAATATTCTCTGCCTTTGAACATGAATTTTTAATAAAAAAAAAAAAAGCCCCAGCTCAGGACCAGTAGCACATTCGTTACGGCGTTGGCCACATTCATAGAGGCTGACAGGTTCGAACCCAGCCTGGGCCAGCTAAACAACAATGACAACTGCAACAACAACAACAAAATAGTCGGGTGTTGTGGCAGGCATCTGTAGTCCCAGCTACTTGGGACTACATGACACTCTACCGAGGGTGACAGAGTGAAACTATCTAAAAATAAATTGAAAAAAAAAAAAAGCCTAAGGGGTATTCCTGAAGCTAATTTCTCTGAAGTGTCCCCAGCCATACGGTGTTCTGTGTCCACCCCTTGAAGCCAACATTATTCACCTCCCTGGGGCTGGAGGGATTCAGGGAGGAGCTCCCAGCCTTTCCACCCAGCCTTTCTGGGGCTTGCAGGTGGGGCCTCGGACCAGCCCCTCCCAGACGCACTGCCTCTGCAACCACCTCACCTTCTTCGGAAGCACCTTCGTGGTGATGCCCAATGTCGTTGACGTCCGCCAGACCACCGAGCTCTTTGCCACCTTCGAGGACAACCCTGTGGTGGTGGCCACTGTGGGTTGCCTCTGCATGGTCTACGTGCTGGCGGTGATCTGGGCCAGGCGGAAGGATGCTCAGGATCAGGCCAAGGTAAGTCGTGCGTTCCCGGGGGATGGGAGGGAGGAGCCGGTGACGTCCCCCTGCAAGGTTTCCAGGGGAGGGACCCCAGGGAGGAGCTGAGAGGTCAGGATTCTCTCAGGCTAGCTGGCCCCTCAGCCTCTTTATCTACAAAATGTCCTTTCTCATCAAATTATCAGGGGAATTATGCTACTGACAATTTATTGAGGGCTCACTACCTCCTGGGCTTTACCCATCGGGATGCTCACGGCAGAACTATGAGAAAGGAGCTTGGGGGCCTGAGACCACCCTCAGGTTCAGTGATTTGCTAGAAGGATTTGCGGAACTCCAAAGAGCCATTGAAATCATGGTTATGGTTGATCATAGCAAAGGATGCAGATTAAAATCAGCAAAGGAGGCTCGGCGCCTGTGGCTCAACGGGCTAAGGCGCCAGCCACGTACACCTGAGCTGGCGGGTTCGAATCCAGCCTGGGCCGCCAAACAACAATGACGGCTGCAACCAAAAAATGGCCGGGCATTGTGGCGGGCGCCTGTAGTCCCAGCTAGTTGGGAGGCGGAGGCTGGAGACTGGCTTGAGCCCAGGAATTGGAGGTTGCTGTGAGCTGTGATGCCACAGTGCTCTACCCAGGGCAACAGCTTGAGGCTCTATCTCAAAAAAAAAAAAAAAAAAATCAGCAAAGGAAAAGAGAGAAACCAGATGCAGGCTTACAGATGTCTCTGCCCAGAGGAGTTGTGTGGACAGCAGTGACGTGTGACATTCAAAGCATAATCATCCCTCGGTATCTGTGGAGGGTTGGCTCTAGGACCTCCTGCAAATACTTAGAGTCCACCAAAGCTTGAGTCCCTGATGTAAAATAGTGTAATATTTGCACATAACCTACACATACTCCGTATACTCTAAATCGTCTCTAGATTACTTACAATACCCAGTACAATGGCAATGCCACGTACACAGTTATCACACTGTATTGTTCAGGGAATAATGACAAAAGTTTGTACATTGGGGCGGCGCCTGTGGCTCAAAGGAGTAGGGCGCCGGCCCCATATGCCGGAGGTGGCGGGTTCAAACCCAGCTCCAGCCAAAAAAGTTTGTACATCAGCATAGACACAATTTTTACTCAACTATTTTCAATCTGAGATTGGTTGACTCCATGGATGCAAAACTCATGGATACGGAGGGTTGACTGTTCACCAGGAAAGTTCCCACGAGCATTGGGTTTTATTGGGGGCTAGTCACCTGGGTGCGGAGCACCCCCAGACCTTACCTGCTCAGCCAACACCCTCCCCCAGACACAGTGTGAACCAAGGCCCCCACCATAAATCACACCATGAGCGTGAGCTCCCTGGCATGGCCCAAGGCCCGAGGTATACCAAGACTTTCTTAGCAGGCTTGGAGGTGACCTCCCAGTATCTGGCCAGTGGCCAGTCCTTTCTCTGGAATGTACAAGATTTGGGCAACCCAAGCTTGCTGAGTTGACCCTTTACTTCACAGCAGTTCTCTTTTCTTAAGGAGGAGGCAGCCAGGATCAAGAGGGCAATTAATTGGCATAAAGCCACCTGGCAGGAGCCAGCATTTAACTTCTGAGCGTAAGATAGGTCTGAGGACAGAAACAAGATCAAGTAATACATTGTGCAACAAATTGTTCACTACTGCAAAGTTTTATTATTTTTTCAATGTATGCACCATATCTGACACATAGTAGGCCTTCAATACATGTTTAGGAGTGTCAGGTGGAACACACGAACAGATGCAAAGTCACACTGTCAAACTCTGGTCCCCACCCTCCTCCCGCACAGCGACCCCTCTCAGGATGTTAACACAGGGTAAACTGAAGACGATAGTTTCAGTTTCAGTGTGTTTGAATCACCCGTGGGATTAGACGTTAACGCTCTAAGGGTCTCCACTAGCGTCTGGTTCCCTCAAAGAAGACTCTGTGATGGAGTTGGACATGCGGGGTGTTATCAAGGGGGGCCTGGGAGTGGCAGCTGGCAGTGGGGGAGGAGGCAGCATGGGCAGAGGGAGGAGTCTGTGACGTGGCCCCGTGACAGCACAGCCCACTTCTTGGGGAGCCCTGGCGCTGTCTTCAGTTGAGTTGAGATGCCCAGGTCTTAAGCACACCCAGACACACCACCAATTGATCATCGGAAGCCGGCTGCCCCAAGAGGGCGCAACCTCAGCAGAGGTGGCTCTTGCGTCCTTGGCAACAGCACCCCGGCAACTGGTGCAACAGGGCCTCCCTTGGAGGGAGATCTGGGCAGCACGTCTCAGAGTCCACTACAGCCTCTGACCCACTCCAGCTAACAAATATGTATGTAGTATATGTCTCTTATATTTATTTTGGCTGAACCATCTTAACATTTCATTTCTTCTAAATCCCTCAGAAGCACAGTCTGGTTACAAATGTTATGAGAAATATATGTGGACAGAGTTTGTATGGTTCACCAGATCAAGCACTGAATGTTCCCAGCTTGATATCAACTTCATCAATTTCACCATGTGGGGACATATCTAATACAGGATGCACTTTGTGCTTTTTATCTTCTGGATATTTTTGACTTGAAGTCCTGCTGCTGTAAAGAGCAGTTCCCGCCTGATGCAGTGACCACGTAGCACACGTGACTTCACTCTGGCCCTGTAGCGTCACGAGCGCTCACCTCACTCTCATCTGAGGTGCCACCGGTGAGCCCATGAGTAGGGCCCTTCTAATGCTATCCTCTGAACAGGTGAAGGTCACAGTGCTGGAGGACAATGATCCCTTTGCCCAGTACCACTACCTGGTGACAGTCTACACTGGACATCGGCGAGGAGCAGCCACGTCCTCAAAGGTACCTGACCATGGGTCAGCGCGTCCCTCCCAGCGAAGTGCTTGTTGTGTCACAGTGGAGCTGCATTAGCCCAGCGCGTTTCGTGTTGTTGGATTTTTTTCTTTTGGTTTTTGATTTTTAGAGGAAAGAACCTTTTTGTCTTTCCTTAAAATATGTTAAGCCCCAATATTTAAAAAGATGGAGGACAAATGATGAAAAGAAGTTCAGGGTCCAGCCTTGTGCCCACTGGTCAACAGTGGCTTAGACATTGAGTTTGTTACCCATAACTCAGAACGGGCCAGGGTGGACCCTGGAGATATGGATTTTCAAAGAAGTAGGCATTCATTCATTTTTCAATGCCAAGCACTCTGAGGGCCACTGAGAAAATAATTATTGTGGGGGTGGGGAGGGACCAGCGCCTGCCCTGTTGCCTTTGCAAATAAATATATGTGGAGTTTGGAAATCTCTCCAGGAAGCATTTTATGGGTTTAAATGATATTGAAGATGTGAATGCAGATAATGCCAGCCCAAATCTGTTATAACTGAAAAAATAATTTGAGCAGGTCCAAGGCAGGATCAGAGGAGAGGGCTGAGGGGTGGTGCTTCATAGGGTTGTGTGAGTTTCTGGCCACTTCCAATGAGGCCAGGCCAGCGGAGCACAATTATCAAGCGGCATTGACTCTGGATTCCAGGTTATTCTCACCCTGTATGGCCTGGATGGAGAAAGTGAGCCACACCACCTGTCTGACCCTGACACCTCGGTCTTTGAGCGAGGAGGAGTGGATGCCTTCCTACTCTCCACCCTGTTCCCCCTGGGGGAACTGCAAAACCTCAGGCTGTGGCATGACAACTCAGGGGACCGGCCATCCTGGTGAGTCTGGCTCTGGAAAACAGGAGGGCCAACAAAGCAGGGCTGGGCACTGCACACTTGCTGCCTTCCTGATCCTCACGAGTCTCTGCAAGACACAAGAATAGATCTCCATTTCACAGATGAGAAGACCGAGGGTCATGGAGACCCACTGTATTTCATGGTCCACGCAAGATAGCTCAGTACCTTGGAGAAAGAGTGGACATTGCAGCCTGGGAGTCTGGTTCCAGCCCCACTCTTGGCGCTTTTGTGCATTAACCTGTGACTTGCCCAAGGTCACACACACAGCAAGTTCAGAGCAAGGTCCCTGCTATCCTACTAGTGACCCAGATGAATGGTGTTCGGTCTGACCACCCATCAGCAGCTGGCAGCTTTAGAAAAACACAGTGTTTATGCTGCCGTCTTTGATCCCTCCAGGGGATTAGAGTTAACACATCAGCTGTAGGTTGCTCCCAGGAGGTGGACTCTGAGATGGAGGTGAGCATGCAGGTATTTATTGAGGGATGCCTGGACCCAGCACCTGGGAAGGGAGGGGGCGCAGCAGGGGCAGAGGAAAAATTCAACGGCAGCCCGTCTGACCCCTTAGGGAGCTCTGGAACTGTCCCTAATTATAAGGACATAATTGCTCAGACCCTGATCATAGCAGGCACTACACCGTTGCGTGTCGCCACCTCAGGAAAGCATGTGACCTCGACAGAGATGGCTCCTGCATCCCTGATGGGACTGTCCTCCTTGAAATGAGAAGCACAGCAAGGGCATCGTAGCATAGTCCCCACCCCGTAGTGAATGCTCCATGAAGGGTGGCTACTGTTGCCATTACCATGCTTGTTGGCCGTACTGGTACTGGAGCTGCCATCCCGGCACAGGCAGGATGATTTCGATTCTTTCACAGGCCTCAAACACCCAAATCAGGTTACATGATGCCCTTGGCATGCTGAGCCCCAGGTAGACGGTGGACTTGTTCTCTGAGTTGGAGCCCAAGTGAGGACTGTGTTTTGTGCGCTCCAGCAAACATCTTGGCTTTGCTGGCTCATGCCTGGACACTGGCCCTGGGCTTGACGCCACGTGGTGGGGTTAATAGTTTCCAAAGGCCTGTTTTGCAGCGTATTTGTGAAGGCGTGGCAGCTTCCCAGAGCTGGCTGTCTGCACTAGCTGAACTTCCCACTTGAGGCTCCTTTTTCCAGGAGCTCTTATTCTTGGGTTTTGCAAAGGTGTTATCTTCAGGATGTCCAAGGAAGTCTCACCCTTGCCCATCCCCGCAACACACACCTTATCTTCAACGCTGGGGGTCCCTTCTCCAGGTATGTGAGCCGGGTGCTGGTCTATGACCTGGCAATGGACCAGAAGTGGTATTTCCTCTGCAACTCGTGGCTGTCCATCGATGTTGGAGACTGTGTCCTTGACAAAGTATTTCCAGTTGCCACAGAGCAGGACAGGAAACAATTCAGGTACTTTTTTTTAAATCAAATTCTTATTGCTTTGTTCTTTCATCTCGAGGGCCGTTGCTTCACAATCTATTTGCAACCCAGTAGAAGCAGGTGGGCCTGGGCAGGTTTGAGTATACAACAGAAGTGACCGATCAGGTTTTTGAGACCCTGGAGGGTCATGGGTCCTCCAAAACAGAATTGTCTCCCTGGTGGTGAGACCAGATGGCACAGTTACCCTTGTTTCCTTATGAATATCACCAAATAAAATTTATTATATTAGTGAACAGACTGATTTGAATGGTGATTCACTATCCGGCCTTTGGGGGTCCTTTTCCACAGAGTTGTTTTTTGTTTGTTTTTTTTTTCAGTTTTTGGCCAGGGCCGGGTTTGAACCTGCCACCTCCAGTATATAGGGCCAGCGCCCTACTCCTTTGAGCCACAGGTGCCGTGGAGAACGTGTTGGGGTTGAACTGTTAGCAAGAAGCAACAGGCTCACTTCCCAGAGCACACAGAAGCCAATACTATGGCACTGGCTTTTGAGGAAAGAAAAACTTTATTATGAGTTGACTGGCAAGAGGACTGGAGGCAGCACTCAAATCTGTCTCCCCAAGCTGGGGGCTGGGGCAGGTTTTATAGGGAGAGAATAATGAGGAGTGATCTGATTGGATCTTGCCATGAGGAGATGCCAGGAGGCACAATCTGATTGGCTTATGCCACGAGCCAATACCCAGGTTTGTGTCTTAATTTGGTCCATGTTCCCCCCCACCCCACCTAAGCACTTTTGTTCCACCTGTGGTTGATTCTTTAGTTCTAGCTGGCTCCCAAGTCACAACTTAGGCACACTTGGTTCAGCTAGGCACCCTCAGGTTATGTGACCCACAACCTCAAGGTTCATAGCGAGTGAAAAACAACTCATCATTTTATTATACCAGAATGGTCCCTCTCTCCCTGCCTGCCCACAGCCACCTGTTTTTTATGAAGACCTCCACTGGCTTCCAGGATGGACACATCTGGTATTCCGTCTTCAGCGGCTCAGCCCGGAGCAACTTCACCCGTGTGCAGAGGGTGTCCTGCTGCTTCTCCCTGCTCCTCTGCACCATGCTCACCAGCATCATGTTCTGGGGCGTCCCCCAGGACCCGGCTGAGCAAAAGATGGACCTGGGTAGTATCTAGTGCTGTGGAGGGCGGGGCCGGTGGCTGGTGGACAGGAGCCTTCCCCGCCCCAGCAATGCCAGGGCAACTCCAGAGTCCCCCCAAACTACACTCAAGTTCCTTGATTCATGGCTCGGCACCTGTGGCTCAACGGGCTAAGGCACCGGCCACGTACACCTGAGCTGGCGGGTTCGAATCCAGCACAATGACGGCTGCAACCAAAAAATGGCCAGGCGTTGTGGTGGGCGCCTATAGTCCCGGCTACTTGGGAGGCGGAGGCAGAAGACCTGCTTGAGCCCAGGAATCGGAGGTTCCTGTGAGCTGTGATGCCACAGTACTCTACCCAGGGTGACAGCTTGAGGCTCTGTCTCAAAAAAAAAAAAAAAAAAGTTCCTTGATTCATGTGAAGGACTCACAGAACTCAGAAAAGCCAGTTATGATTTATTGCAGCAAACGGATATAGGCTAAAATCAGCGGAGAAGAGAGAGGGATGCAGGGAACAGGCCTGGGAGGGAGCAGGCGCGAGCTTCCAGTTGTCCTGTCCCGTGGCTTGTGAATAGTCCGACTTCTCCTGACAACCATGTATCACAAGACACACCAAGGATCGCCACCCTTAGCCTCCAGCCCTCCAGGGGTCCACAGCTGGTGGCCAGGTCCTACCATAAATCACGCCCTTGTCACACTGTCCTGACCCAGGGTCCCAGGTAAACAGATTCGCCCTTACCAGGTAGGACCCCCTGAAGGCTTAGAGGTGACCTTCCAGATGCTGGCAAGGTTAACCCTTCACTGCACGGCCACCGCTGGATGGGGTGGAGGGGACTGGGCTCCGGGGTGGCCTCTCCCTTTGATCCTCCCCCCCCCCATTCCTCAGGTAAAATTGAGTTCACGTGGCAGGAAGTGATGATCGGCCTGGAGAGCTCCCTCCTCATGTTCCCCATCAACCTCCTGATCGTTCAGATCTTCCGAAATACCCGTCCTCGGGCTGTGAAGGAGCTGGACACCCAGAAAGGGAGCCAGGGGTCCCCCGACCGCACTCCCTCAGCACAGCTCGCAGAGAACAGCCTTCTGACTCCTGACGCAGTGACCAAGGCACGTCCCCCACCTCACCCAGTGTTGGGAGGGTGCTGTAGCCTCAGTAGAAATCAGGGTGCAGGAGTTTGGGGCCTGGCAACCACATGTGGTCCAACAGCTTCAGTTGCCCAGATTCATCAGCTGAATGTGCGTACACAAACGCACACACATGCACATGAGACACACAGATTTATGCACACACACACACACGTGTATACATATGCACACAGTTTTTGAGTACTACTGTGTACAAAATATTCCACGCCACAGAAGAGACTGCTTCCTCTGCATTCATGCACCTGCTGAGTTTATACTGAGCATCCTACCATGTGTCAAAGTTTGAGGAATACAGCCCAGAATGAGTCTAATCCCCGAAAGATTGATGGGGGAGGTGACAGATGAAGCTCAGGACGGTGATGTCATGGCTCAGTGGGCAGTGAGGGCTCCTGTGCAGATGCTGGCCAGGCACACACTTGGTCCCCTGTGCTATGCTCTCCCCTGGGGCTCACGTCCACTTAACCTGTGCTGCCTCCCAGGACATGTGGAGACTCGTCAGTTCCCTGTTTAAAGCCCTGAAGGTGCCGACCCCTGCCTCAGGCTGGGACCCAGTGAACGTGATGGACATCAACTATCTCCTGGCCTTGGTGGAAAACATCATGTGTCCACAGAGCACGGCAGGGCAGGTGTTCTGGGAGGAAGCCACAGAGAGAGAGGACGCTCTAACACCCACGCGTGGACCAGTGAAAGGTGAGTGTTGGACATTTCTTTGCCAAGAGAAGTGGCATTTAGGGGCCAAGCAGAGACTGAGCACAGGGCCAGGGCTGCATCACTAGGGGGCCAAGAAACCATCTCTAAGTCTCCCTAACCAGCCACTGCTGCCACCAGTGGCCGTCACTTCCTTCTTTGCGCCACAGCACTCTGCTGTCCTCACAACGCCAACTGCCTTCCCACTAATGGCCCCCACACACGCTGGTCCTTTAGAACCTTCTTCCTCCTTTCTTCAGCTGGCCAAATCCTATTCAAGTTTTAGAGAGATGAGATGCAGGGAACAAGCCTAGGCGAGGCCAGGCATGAGCCTCCAGTTGTCCTCTCCCTGTGGGGGAGCAGCCAGACCTCCCAGCCTACACTGGGGTTTCTGGTCACATGCTCTTTAGCCCCTGAGCCTCTCCGTGCGTTCTACCACTTCTGGCCGAGGAATGGATCACGGGAAGAGTTGTTTAAAGCCCCCACCTCCCTTACTGGAACATGAGCTCCATGAGGTGGGAACCACCCTCTGTCTTCTCTGCACCTCAGAAGATCCTCACCTGGGGACGGCTCTGCTGCTGACGGGTCACAGAGTGTTGGGGCACAAGATGATGGACCAAGCAGTAAAAACGTTAAGGAACATTGAGACGCAGATTGGAAAGCTATTCCTTTCTCTCCTTCTCCTCAGGGCTGTGTGTAGAAACAAAAGAAAAATTATTTCTTTCTCTGTTTTTTTTTTTTTTGAGACAGAATCTCAAGCTGTCACTCTGGGTAGAATGCTATGGCATAGTCTTAACTCACAGCAACCTCCAATTCTTTGCCTCCATTTTTCTATTTTTAGTGGAGACCGAGTCTTGCTCAGGCTGGTCTTGAACTCGCGAGCTCAAGCAATCCGCCCACCTCGGCCTCCCAGAGTGCCAGGATTACAGGCAGAGCCACCACACATGGCCTCTCTGTTCTCCTGAGAAGTCAAGGGGGATGTCTCAGTTTGGTGCCACCGTGTCTTGTACGCCTGTCTCACATTCCCTGAGTTCTCTGCCTGGCAGAGATTAGTCTCAAATTTCTAGCTTTATGCAGCAATATCCAACATTCAGTAACATGGTTTCACTGTTATCAAGTTGTCTACAGGGCATATTATTCAGATTTGAACTAGTATCCTGACTCCCTTCTTGCCCTTTTCCGGACATACTTAGAGGAAGAGTCCCATTTGGGGCAGTGCCATCCAGGGGAACTTTCCACAGTGATGGGAATGGTACCGCCTCGGGGCTATGGGAGTAGGTTTAAACTTGAACCTGGTCACTGGCTAGCCAGGTATTTTCAATGGGTGTACCATAGCAAACACTGATGTGCTGCAAAAATTTTTACAGATCATTAATTAAATTATTGTTAAAAGAAGTTTAAAGCACAGTAGAATATTCTTATTTTTTCTTTTTTACTTTTTTTTTTTTTGATCAACATAATTTAAGCATGCCGTGTGAGTTTAACTACAGGTTCAAGTGTGCCATGAGATAAAAAAGATTGAAAAACACAGGTAAGCCTTGCTTAGAGGAGAGCAGTGTAGTCTACAGAATGGGCGATTTGAATTCATAACTCCTGGCCCCACCCTGATAGATCAAATGAAATTTCCTGGAGTGAGGCCAGGTCTCTGCCTTTCTTACAGTCACTTTGGTGATTTCCATGTACAGTGACTTTTGAGAGTAGCTGCCTCAAGATAAAGCACCGGGCCTTACTGCAGAACGCAGCCTCCACGGCCCCACCTGTGCAGGCCCTGCAGTCTCGTCTCTCACTACACTTCATCTGACTCCCACGTTCCAGCCGCTCTGGAGGATTTGCCCCAAAGAGCCAGGTCCAGCTGCCCGTGAAGGTCATCCCTGCAGGACTTTGCTTGCACTTGGCCTGAGTCTGGGGACTTTGGCATTCACAGCTGCACCCACTGGCAGTGGGCTGTAGACCTTAAGAACGGGAGCTCTGGAGTTGGCCAATCCTTGGGATCTCCCAGGCGTAATAGCACTGTGCAACTTCAGACAAGTTACTCAACCTCTCTTGAGACTTCATTCTCTCCCCTATAGAATAGGGGGATTGATCCACCTAGCTCCTTGGCTTGCTGTGAGGACTGAATAAGATCATAAGATACGTAACACGGTTAGACCCCAGCCTGACACAAAGCCAGTGTCAGTGGTGCTGTGATGGTCAGCGATGGCATCTTCTGGACACAGGAGCAGAAGCCTTGCAAAACAAACGGTGTTGATCCTGGAATCTTCAGCTGGGGCTCGGATGAAGGAGGAGGCTTCCGCTCAGAAGGAGAGAACACTAATCTTGCTGTAGGCATTTGCCTAATATCCCAAGTTGGTCTGAGTCAAGGTCAGAGACCACCGGGCTGCAGCCCCCTTCACAGGCATGTTGTTTCCTCATTCGCCTCCTCACTGGTGACAAGGGGAAGGGGACCCTATTTTGCCATGTTTATATACAGTTTCACATACCCCTTGGTCCAGAGCTAGGCCATGCTGCCCTGGAAGAATATTCCCCCAGACATTACCCTCCCAGCTCAGGGACCTGGGACTGAGGCCTGGTTCTGCCTATATAAGTCCAGTTGCTCTTAAAAGGTATAGGGCGTGGGTGGCACCTGTGGCTCAGTGAGCAGGGTACCGGCCCCGTATACAGAGGGTGGGGGGGTTCAAACCCAGCCCCAGCCAAACCACAACAACAAAAAAAATAGCCGGGCGTTGTGGTGGGCGCCTGTCGTCCCAGCTACTTGGGAGGCTGAGGCAAGAGAATCGCCTAAGCCCGAGAGCTGGAGGTTGCTGTGAGTCTACTAAGGGTGACAAAGTGAGACTCTGTCTATAAAAAAAAAAAGGCACAGGGCGTGGTGGAAATGTTCAAATTTGGTTGTCTTTTTTTCTTACAATGACATAGGTTATCTCTGTCATTTAAAGCAAAAAAATACGGGCAGCGGTTGTTTGTGGTGTGTGTGTGTGTGTGTTTTTATGTTATCCTAACCACCAGCTAAATAAAAATAAGGTATTTTCAAAGACATTTTTAGGAGTCTGAAATTTGAACAAACCAACAGTAGGAAAACATTCACGAGATACTCAGGAAAATCTTGACCAGTTTTTGACTGGTTATCTGATGCTCTGAGATGAGTTTTTAATTTTATTTTTTAATTGACAAATAATAATTATACATATTCCTGGGGTACAGAGTGATATTTCCTTAAGTATAATATATAGAGATTAGATCAGGGTAATTGATGTATCTATCATTTCGAACATTTATCATTTCTTTGTGTTGGGAACTTTCAGTTTCCTCTTTCTAGCTATTATTGTTATCTACAGGCATCATGACATGGTATAGACCCCCGGACCTCGGTCCTCCCAGCTAACTGTAATTTTGTGTCCTTTAACAAATCTCTCCCTTGGGTGGCGCCTGTGGCTCGGTGATTAGGGCGCTGGCCCCATATACCGAGGGTGGCGGCTTTGAACCCGGCCAGACAGCAACAACAACAACAAAAACAGCTGGGCGTTGTGGTGGGCACCTAT
This sequence comes from Perodicticus potto, assembly GCA_963574655.1. Lineage (NCBI taxonomy): Eukaryota > Metazoa > Chordata > Mammalia > Primates > Lorisidae > Perodicticus > Perodicticus potto. The sequence goes on from CAUYRH010145089.1 coordinate 17,963, forward strand.
AGTCCCAGCTACTCCAGAGGCTGAGGCAAGAGAATCACCTAAGCCCAAGGAGGTTTCTGTGAGCTGTGACCCCCATGGCAGGGTGACAAAGTGAGACTCTGTCTCTTAAAAAAAAAAAAAAAAATCTCTCCTATCCCTCTCTTCTCCCTTCCCTTCCCAGTATGAAAGGATTATTGTTAATTATTCAAAGACTAATGATACCAGTCTGGGCATAGTGGCTCATGATTATCATCCCAATACTTAGGGAGGCTAAGGCAGGAGGATCACTAGAGGACAGGAATTCAAGACCAGCCCAGGCAATGTACCAAGACCCCAAACTCCACTAAAAAAAAAATGCGCCGGGCGTTGCAGCATACACCTCAGTCAGGAGGCTGAGGTGGGAGGATCACCTGAGCCCAGGAGTTTGAGGTTGCAGTGAGCTACGATTATGCCACTGCACTCTAGCCTGGGTTGTCAGGTTTGTAGTAGAGTTTAGACCAGGCATTTCTGCAGGGCTTGTTGACCAGAGTCCAAGTTCCTCAACCCCCTTGAGGCTTAACAATAGTCTGGTGGTTTACATGGGGTGTGTAGCACCCGGGAGGCTCAGGGCTAGGATTCTGGGGGTCCTGTTGAGAAGAGTCCAGGATCCTGCACCCCTCCTCAGGTGCTGCAGATGACCCGATTGCTATCTGGTGGCTGAGAATGGAACGCCTAGCAAACCAAAGATTCTCATCGCCTGAGAATAATTTCTAGGCATAGAAATTATTGAAGCAAGTGAGGCAAGTTCACCCCCAATCTGTAAAGTACTCTGTGCTGTAATCACACGGTGTGTCTGCATGATTTCCCTTTGTACCTTCTTCTGACTGTTAATGATTACTTGGAGAACTTTGCTTTGAATAACTCAAATGAAGTTTATGTATTATGTTTATGTCAACATGATTTATGATTATTTATTTATTTATTTATTTATTCATTTATTTATTGAGACAGAGTCTTACTATGTCACCCTCGGTAGAGTGCTGTGGCGCCACAGCTCACAGCAACCTCAAACCCTTGGGCTTAAGTGAGTCTCCTGCCTCAGCCTCCCAAGTAGCTGGGACTATAGGTACCCGCCACAACTCCCGGCTATTTTGGGGGGCAGTTGTCATTGTTGTTTAGCTGGCCTGGCTGGGCTCCAACCTGCCAGCCTTGCTGTATGTGGACAGTGCCCTACTCACTGAGCTGTGGGCGCTGAACCTGATTTTTTATTTTAATTGAATAAATAGACCTATGGGAGAATGGCCCGGTGCTGGACTTGCTGGCTGCACTTGAGATGCTGCTGGCTTAGTTTGTGCCTCTTACAGGTTCCCCTCGGTTATTCCACCTGAGATCACTGCATCTGAGTTTTTCTCATGTCAAATGCCCTCAATGCAGATCCTGGCAAAGGTTGTGGGGACCCAGGCCCCCACACCAGGTGACAGAGAGAGACCCTGTTTCAAGAAACAAACAAACAAAAAGATTAATAATGACATCATGGTTATCTTTGTAAAAAAGAGTCCTTATCTTTTGTGCAAATATACCAAATTATTTAGTGAAATGACATGAACTTTGGAATTCGCTTTCTAATAACCCACCTGGAAAGAGGGCCTAGAATATAGGTGAAAGAGTTGACCACAAATTGGTCATTTTGAGGCTCTGTGGCTTCACCTCATTTTCTCTACATTTGCTTAAAATGTTTCATAATTTAAGAAAAAGATAAACACACAAGATTAAAGCTTATACTATCTTTGGCACTAAGCAAAACAGTGTTTAAATCTTAATCTTACCATATTAATGTATTTGCAGATGAGATCATGTTATGCGAAGAATATGCTTTAAATACTCCAAAGATGAGACAAGGCTGGGCATGGTGGCTCACACCTGTAATCCTAGCACTCTAGGAGGCCGAGGCAGGTGGACTGCTTGAGTTCTTGGGTTCGAGACCAGCCTGAGCAAGACTGAGACCCTATCTCTAAAAATATCCAGGCATTGTCATAGGTGCCTGTCAAGTCCCAGCTACTCAGGAGGCTGAGGCAAGAGGATTGCTTGAGCCCAAGAGTTTGAGGTTGCTGTGAACTATGACAACACGGGACTCTACTGAGGGGGACAAAGTGAGATTCTCTAAAACAAAAAATGAGACGAAGTTGGACAATTGTTGGTAACTGATGCAGCAGGGCGCTGAGCCTGGGTTTCTCCTCCCTGACTCTCCACATGTGGGGAAATTTTGAACATTTCCCTGATAAAATTCTAAAAGAGAAGCATTTAATTCCTAACTGGCCATGTGACCCGAGAAGCTCCCCACCAGCTCTCTGAACCTCAGACTTCTCACTGCTCGGCACAGAGCCAGTGTTTGTGACTGTTACTGTTGTTGTTTTTATTGCCTCTGGTTTGATCTATGACTCGGCACAAGCTGATCACTCTCCTGCTTGTCTCCCAGAGAAAATGCAGTGCTCTGAGCCTGAGGTGGCCCCAAGTGGCCCTTGGAAAGACAGCGTCTACAGGCAGTGTCTCTACCTTCAGCTGGAGCACATGGAACAGGCACTGCAGCTGGTGGGACCCCACGGCTTCCCCCAGCAGCACAGCTATGCCCGGGCCCTCCAGCAGCTGCAGACCCTGAAGGGCTGCCTCGGGGAACAGCCAGCGCACACCAGGTAATCCTCTGCCCTCTGTGGGCACCTGTCCTCCCCAGCCTGGGGCCCAATGAAAGGATGTCCATCCCAGACCCCCTCCCCCAGGCAGGAATGATTCAGAATTCCTGCGAATATTCTGGGAGACCAGGTTTAAACACGGGTATTTTCTGAACGGCACTTACAGCCCTTTGATGAGTACTTCACAGTTCATGACCTTTGTCATGTGGGCTGTTTCCTAGCTGTGCACCCTGGGAGCATGCCTTCAGTTTCTCTGAGGCTCAATTTCCTTATGTGCAAAATGGGGATAATAATTCTTGTCTCCTGATTCAAACTTAAAAACAAGAGATAGCCGGGTGTGGTGGCTCACGCCTGTAATCCCAGCACTCTGGGAGGCCGAGGCAGGTGGATTGCCTGAGCTCACAGGTTTGAGACCAGCCTGAGTAAGAGTGAGAACCCGTCTCTAAAAATAGTCAGGCATTGTGGTGGGCATCTTTAGTCCCAGCTACTTGGAAGGCTGAGGCAAGCGAATCGTTTGAGCCCAAGAGTTTGAGGTTGCTGTGAGCTATGATGCCACAGCACCCTGTCAAGTGTGGCAAATTCAGACTCTGTCTAAAAAAAAAAAAAAATAAATATATATATATATATATATATATAATTTAAAAGCAACCGGAGGCATTTGAATACAAACAGATTATTTGATATCATGAAGGGATTATTGTTAATTTTGTTGTGTGACAATGGGATTGTAATTCAGTAAGAAAATGACCATTTTCGTGATGAAATAATTAGGAATGATTTTGTATTATAGCCAGAACTTAGTTTTAAATGTTTCAGCCCCTCCGCCCAATATAACAGGAGGTGATGGTTGTTGCAACTGTCTGATGGATGCCTGTGAGCTTGTTGTGCTTGCTAATTTTCATATGATGAGAAATTTTCATAGTAAAAACTTGGTAAAAATGATATCATGCCGACCTTCTAGGCTTGCCACGAGGGGTAACAGACCAAATCTATACAAAGCAGGGACAGGACTTTAGGAAGTGCTAAGCAAATGTGACTGCTTGTGTGTTCAGTAGAATAGACCTTTGAGGTAGGTGCGTCCAGGTTACAGAGGAGAAACCGGAGGGTCTGAGAGGTCCAAGAGATTGGCCAAGGTCATGCAGTTGGTGGGGGTGGAGTGGGGTCTGACCTTAAGCCTGCTGGGGCCACCCTGACTAAGTCTACTTCTTTGCAGGGCTCTGCGGGTGAGCAGGCCCCCTGGAGGCCTGCCCTGGTGGTGCATCTTTGTGGGCTGGCTCCTGGTGGCGGCCACCAGCGGTGTGGCTGCCTTCTTCACCATGCTCTATGGCCTGCACTACGGGCGGGCCAGCTCCCTCCGGTGGCTTCTCTCCATGGCCGTCTCCTTCGTGGAGAGTGTGTTCATTACCCAGCCCCTGAAGGTCAGAGCCCATCCCCACGAAGCTGCCCTCCCCACCTCCACCCACCTTTCCCCTCCCACTAACAGTCTTGTCTTTGCACTTTGGCCATTCGTTCATGTATTCATTCAACAAGCATACTGAAGTGCCACCTCTGTGCAGCCCCTGTGGCAGGAAGTATGATGAAGAAAATGAGGATGATAACCCAAGTTAATGGACACTCACAATAGCCCAGGCTTAATGTTCTGTTTTGTTTTTTTACTGGGATACTGGCATTTTGTAGTCACAGTCACCCTTTGGATCCTCCTCTGTTTTATGGGTGAGAAAAGTTGAGTTTATAAAGTTAATGTTGGATGCAGTAGCTCACACTTATATCCTAGCACTCTGGGAGACCAAGGCAGGTGGATTGCTTGAGCTCACCAGGTGGAGATCAGCCTGAGTGAGAGACCTCATCTCTAAAAACTAGCAGAGCAGGCAGCGCCTGTGGCTCAAGGGGTAGGGCGCTGGCCCCATATACTGCAGGTGGCAGGTTCAAGCCTGGCCCCAGCCCCCCAAATACTATAAAAATAAAATAAAAATAAAATTATTAAAACTAGTGGAGCATTGTGGCAGGTGCCTGTAGTCCCATCTATTTGGGAGGCCAAGGCAGGAGGATCATTTGAGCCCCAAGAGTTGGAGGTTGCTATGAGCTGTGATGCCACCACACACTACCCAGATTGACAAAGTGAGAGTCTCTCTCAAAAAAGAAAAGAAGTTAGGGCAGTGCCTGTGGCTCAAGGATATACCCAGGGTGGCAGGTTCAAGCCTGGCCCCAGCCAAAACTGAAAAAAAAAAAAAAAAAAAAGAAAAGAAAAGAAGTTGAGGTTGGCTGGGCATGGTGTTCATGGCTATGATTTGGTACCCTGAGACAGGAAGACTGCTTGAGGCTAGGAAGTTCCAGACCAGCCTGAACAACATAGTGAGACCACCCTCATATCTACAAAAAATAAAAAAAAATCAACTGGGCATGATGGTGCACCTGTAGTCCCAGCTGGGAAGTTGAGGCAGGAGGGTCGCTTGAACCCAGGAGTTTGAGGCATAGCTATGCAGTGAGCTATGATTATACCACTGCACTCCAGCCTGAGTGACAGAGTAATACCCTATTACTAAATAAATAAATAAACCTTTATGCTTATGAGATGTCACTAAACCCCCTTTGTTTTCCCATTCTACCCTGAACAGCCTTTATCCCAAGACCCCAAAAACTCCCAGCATCTGTCTCAACACTGGGCTCGGAGAGTATTAAGAACTGGTGTGTACTGAGACTTTTCCTTCCTCACCAAAGCACAGGGTCCTTCCCAGCTTTTTAAAAAATGATTAACACAGGGCGGCGCCTGTGGCTCATCAAGTAGGGCACCGGCCCCATATACCGAAGGTGGCGGGTTCAAACCCGGCCTCGGCCGAACTGCAAAACAGAAAAATAGCCAGCCGTTGTGGCCGGTGCCTGTAGTCCCAGGTACTCGGGAGGCTGAAGCAAGAGAATCACCTAAGCCCAGGAGTTGGAGGTTGCTGTGAGTTGTGTGACGCCATGGCACTCTACCGAGGGCCGTAGAGTGAGACTCTGTCTCTGCAAAAAGAAAAAAAAAGAAATGATTAACACAGAAGCAGAAAGAAAGGGAGGGGTAGGGAGGGGACCCACAGGGGGAGTGATGTGCCCTGCTGAAAGACGGTAGATTCAACCAGGCCAGCAGCAGCTGGGGAGGCTCTGGGACTTGGAGGACTCACCAGTGTGCGAGGGCTTCAGTGCTCACTCTTCATAACTGCTGCCTTTGGACCAGGTGATGAGAGTTAGAAATGTGGATGCGGGGACCCTGGGTCTTTTCCAGGTGCTGGGATTTGCTGCTTTCTTTGCTCTGGTCTTGAAAAGAGTGGACGAGGAGGAGGATACGACAGCCCCCCTGGCAGGACATCTGTCTCAACCAGGTACTGTGCTTCACCTGGGGGGCGAAGGCAGGGGCCAGGCCAGCTGGAGGCCCTCTAGAGTCCAGCACTGGGGGTGGGTAGAGAGGCCCAGGCCTCCTCAGACCTTCATCCCCCATCAGCCTTTCACCTCAAACTAGCCAGAAAAAGTGAGCCCATCTCCTGAGTAGCCTTATTCCTTCCCTATCTAGCCTTTCTCTCTGACACCCAAGCACAACCCTTCAGCCAGAAGTACCTTCGGGCTGAGCTGTCTGCATGGACCGTCCTTCCTATAGAATTCCAAGCAAGCAGCTTTCTTTTCCAGCACTCAGGGCCCCTAGTTTTAGAATAACAACCAAAAAAGAATCAGTTTGAAGATGGGCTGCACAAAGTGGCTCTAAATTAGACTTCTAGGACAAAGGCCTACAATCTACAGCCAGTAGGCCAAATCTCACCCACTGCCTGTTTTTATAAATAAGGGTTTATTGGAACATAGCCATGCTGTTCTAGGAGGGCCTGGCCAGGCCCCTTCCTCCCCACTCCTCACTTTCTAACTAGAACTCCGAAGGGTGCTGATGATAAGAGAATTGCAAAAACAAGTAGACAAAACAGAATTGACAATGTAATATTCAAAGACACAGAGAGTGTGCTTGACTTTCAGGGAAAATAAAACAGAAATGAACAAGCTAAAGCCCTGGCACATACATGGTGTGTGCAGCGCGGAGTCCCGCTCCTGGGCCTGTGTTCTTCCATTCTAGGATGGGGTTTGGGGTCTGCAGATCCAAGAGGTCCATTAACATCTTCTCAAGACAAAAGAATAATGTTTCTCTAAAGAGATACCACCCTCCTGACTAATTCAATATTCATTCAGTCATTCCTTTGGGAATTCTTCAGAGCTTGGTGCCAAGCAATGTGATGGCTTGGGAATGTAATTGACATAAAATTTACCCATTGTAAGTGCATGATTAGTTGATTTTTAGTAATTTATAGTTGGTTGGCACCTGTGGCTCAGTGAGTAGAGTGCTGGCCCATATACTGAGGATGGAGGGTTCGAACCTGACCCAGGCCAAACTGCAACAACAAAAAAAATAGATGGGCGTTGTGGTGGATGCCTGTAGTGCCACGTACTCGGGAGGCTGAGGCAAAAGAATCACTTCAGCTCAAGAGCTGGAGGTTGCTGTGAGTTGTGACGCCACAGCACTCTACCAAGGGCGACAAAGTAAACTCTGTCTCTAAAAAACAAAAAGTAAATTTATAGTTTAACCATCATCTCAAATCAGATTTAGATTAACTTCATCATCCCAGAAGGTTCCCTCTCATGCACTCCAAGTCAATCCCTGTCTGTGCCCCCAACCCAGGCAACACTAACTGGATGGACCAGTTACTGCCCTTGGAACGAACAGTCCGTTTGGGGAGACAACATTAAGCAAGTAAAATGCACAAGTAGATAGAGAAGTGGAATAATGATGAGCAAGGTTGGGGGAGAACAGGAGAGGGCAGGCCTTTGCTGGGGCTGAACCTAAGCTATCTCCTAAAGGGGGGGGAAGGGAAGGAGAACACTCAGCATGTGCAAAGGCCCTGGGGTTGGACAGAACTTGTTGTTTTATAGCAATTGTTGACAGTGTGGCTGGAGCATGGTGAATTGGGCTGAGGAAGAATGGTTTGAGGTGAGGGTAGAGAGGTGGGTGGGAAATAGGCCATGCACAGCCTCGGAAGAACTGGGGCAAGGCTGAGATTTCAGAGGATTATTTTATTTTATTTTATTATTTTATTTTTGAGCAGAGTCTCACTTTGTTGCCCTCAGTAGAATGCCATGGCATCATAGCTCACAGCAGCCTCAAATTCCTGGGTTTAATTAATCCTCTTGCTTCAGCCTCCCAAGGAGGAACTATAGGCCAGGCGCCAGTCACAGTGCTTGGCTTTTTGGGGGGGGGCGGTAGGGTCTTGCTTTTGCTTAGGCTCCCAAAGCTCCCAAGCTCAAGCAGTCCACCTGCCTCAGCTTCCCAGGGCGCTAGGATTACAGGTGTGAGCCACCATGCCCAGCCCTCAGAGGACTTCAAATTTGTAAATTTAAAGTAATTTAAGAATGGTTACCATGATCAATCTTGGAGACCAAACAGTCACACATGGCAATGGAGAGACCAGCAGGGAGGCTATTGGAATGGTTCAGGCAAGAAGTGACAAATGCTGTCATGGAGGGAAGGGACAGTGTGGGCAGAAGGGCATGGATCCCCAAGGCAGTGGGTCAATATACCCTGCTGACCAGGGTGTGTGGAGAGGTTAGAATATTCATACATTGCTGATGGAAATGTGAAATAGTATAGCCACTCTGAAAAATAGTCGGTTTGTTTCTTTCAAAATTAATAATAGACTCACCCTGTGACCCAGACATTGCAATCTTGAGCATCTATTATAGAGAAATAGAAACTTCTTTTCATGCAGGAACTTGTACACGAGTGTTCACAGCAGCTTCATTTGTAATAGCCAAAATATTGAGCAACTTCTAGGAATCTACCCAAGAAAAATGATACATGTCTGCAGAAACACCTGCACATAAATGCTCATAGCAGCTTCCCCCATAATAGACAAAACAATCCAAAAATGTCTGCCCACTGCCGGGTGGATGAACCTAATGTGTAACAGATATCTCTCTGAGGGAATACTACTCAGCTGTAAGTACGAACTAACCACAAAGACACATGGCCATGCTGTTGAACTTGGAAACTCTGTGCTAAGTGAGAGAAACAGGAGGCAAGACCCCACACGCTGTCTGGTTCCATTTATAGCAAATGTCCCAAATGACAGATGCGTTGGGCTGAGGGAGGGTGGACTACGAGTGGAGACGGACTCTACCAGGGCTCCGGGGAACCCTTTGAAGGATAAAAATGTCCTTAAATCTAGGACTAGGACATTTGTCCTAGGACTAGGTTGTGGTGGTACAAATGTACTAAAATCATTACATTGTAGACTTCCGATGGATGAGGTGTGTTTTTTTTTTGCAGAGACAGAGTCTCACTTTATCGCCCTCAGTAGAGTGCAGTGGCATCACACAGCTCACAGCAACCTCCAACTCCTGGGCTTAGGCGATTCTCTTGCCTCAGCCTCCCGAGTAGCTGGGACTACAGGCACCTGCCACAATGCCCGGCTATTTTGTTGTTGTTGTTGCACTTTGGCCGGGGCTGGGTTTGAACCCACCACCCTCAGCATATGGGGCCGGTGCCCAACCCACTGAGCCACAGGCGCCGCCCCCAGTGGATGAGTTTTATGAAAAGGATAACTTGATAAAGTGGATTGAAAGGAAGATATTTAGAGATAGGCAAGACTCTGAGACATCAGTCACCCTCAATTTCCAATCTGTCAAAGTTTTGGAAGTGTCAGGGAGGGCGTCCTGGAATCAGTAAGATTTCGGGGAGGAGAGCACGTGTGTCATTTTGGTATGTGAGAATCTACCTCAGATTATGGGCCTGGGATGGCTCAGCAGTGCATGGGGGGGACAACTGGGAATGACCCTCCAGGAAGAGGGATGTGGAGCGTTGTGCACCTGGGGGAGAGGGGCCTTCTGCTGGCAAGGCTAGAGCCCCGCTCCCCGGCCCCCCTCCGGGAGACCACCCTGCTGTCCTGCCTTTCACAGATCCCTGTGCTGTGTTCCGAGCACGAAGGAACAGCCACAGGGACGTCTACCAGCCGCCTCTGGCCGCGGCCATTGAGAAGATGAGAGCCGTCCGCCTGAAGGAGCAGAAAGCCTTTGCCCTCATCAGGGAAATCCTGGGTAGGCGCCTTCCTGCTTGCCGGCTCGTGGCACACACACCTTCCATAAGCCCCCGCACCACTTTTGGGCCTCAGTTTCCCTAGCTGTCGACACACCCCAGCTTCTTCCTTACACTTAAAATCCTTCAGCAGCCCCTCTTGGCTGTTAGGGCAAAGTTCAAACTCGCCACTGTGGCTCCAGCCACCTTGAGTGCCCTCTCTGGGCCCCGAGTGGCAGTCACACTGGCCTCCGCGGTGGCGGAGACCCCGGCCCGCTCCACACCCCAGGCCCGTGCCCAGGATTGTTCCGTTTCACCTGCCTGGAGTGTGCTCATCCCTCTCCCCACCTCCTCCTCTGGCTAATTGCTCTGCTTTTTCAAATCTCAGCCCAAACACAGTGTCTTCAGAGGGGCTCCCCCTGGACCTCTGGCCAGAACCTTGCACACCGGAGTGTGCATCCGAGTCTGGGTTTCCCAGAAGCAGATCTAGGGGCAGGTAGCTGATCCGGGAGGTGATCCCAGGTTGCACTGGGAGGGAAGGAAGCCAGTCTAAGGTGACAGGTGGGTTCCAGGTGGCACCAGGAACCTCGACAGAGCACATAGTGTGCACCCCTGACTTGTCCTACTCCTTGGCATCCATCCAAGGACTCCCGGGGAGGGATCCTCAGAACGCGGATTCCCAGGCCTGGGCCCAGAGGCTTCGGTTGGGTGGGAACCGGCCCCCCCACCCCGTGCGATTGTGATGTCTGCCTTCGCAGTGAACCTTTGCACCTGGTACATCCCACTAACCTGTCTCCAACGGGACAGGCGAGCAGGAAGCATGCCTGTCTTCACCGCTGTATCCTCAGCAATGTAGCATGGCAAATGCCCCATTTTTAAAAGTTATTATTTAAAAAAACTTATACAGCATAAATTCTGTGCAGGCCCCTGTTTTAAGTGCTTATAAAGGGGATGTTAACTGACCCCTCATCACAACCGCGTGTCATAGAGTCGTGGTTGCCATTTTACAGATGAGGAGACTGAGGCCCAGAGGGATACAAGAACTTGGATAGGAAGTGGCGGGGCCAGGATTTACACCCAGGCAGGAGGGCCCATGGAGTGTGACTTTATGCCTTTCTGCTGTCCCCATAAGGATTGGGTCCATTGTCGCCAGATGGGCAATGGGTTTGTCTGAGAGGCCTCGACTGCCCTGAGCCAGGCACTGTTCCATTTCCTGCCCTGGGCTTGCCGGGAGTCGGGGGTCCTGCCTGACTAGGGGCTGTGCCTGCCTCCCCAGTGTACCTAGGCTTCCTGTGGGCTCTGCTGCTGGTGGCCTACGGGCAGAGGGACCCCAGCGCCTACCACTTCAACAGGCACCTCGAACACAGCTTCACCAGGGGCTTCTCAGCCGTGCTGAGCTTCCAAGAGTTCTTTGAGTGGGCCAACACCACCCTCATAGGCAACCTGTACGGTCACCTCCCAGGTACAATGCCCTGGCCCTGCCTGTGTGCCAGCGTCCTTGTGCATGCTGCTGTCTCCTGCCTAGGGACAGATGTGGGGCAGCATCAAGGCCGCATCATGAGGTTGATGTCAACCTCATAAGAAAACCAACCACTGCAGGACTGCATACTCTGAAGGAGAGACCCTCTCCCCTCCCTCCCCCCTCTTCCCTGGCTGATGCAGGGTGGAGAACATTCTAAATGAGAGATAACTGAGCATGGATCAGTCAGGCAGAATATGTCAGGCAGAAAGAGGAACGTGAGATGGCCCACCATGACGTGGTCTTGGGACTACAGCGTGATGAGTGTGGCTGCCATGTAGGATTTAAGCTAAAGAGCAGTGAGAAGCAAAGCAGGGGAGCTGGACAGGGGTCCAGTCACAAAGACCTCAGAAGTGCCTGTGCTATCCTCAAGAAAACGAGGTGCCATTGACGGTTTCTATGTGAGCGAGTTGCATGAATCTCATGTGTAAGAAGGATCATTCTGGAAGCCCTTGGAAGTTGCAGCAGAGTGGGGGCAAGTTAGGATACTGGGGAGACCTGAAGGAGCTAATGTAAGAATGAGCGACGGTGCTGAAGGAGAGAAGGGGTTGGGTGTATAAAACACAGAAGAGGCAGAGCTGATGGGACGTGCTAGATTCATCCACCTGGTTTTCCTCTTTAGGCTTTGTCACTGATGGAAACTCCAAGCTGGTTGGCAGTGCCCAGATTCGCCAAGTGAGGGTCCAGGAAAGCTCTTGCCCTGTTGCCCAGCAATTACAGGCTTCTCTTGATGGGTGCCGTGCACCGTACTCCCTGGATGTTGAAGACCTGGCAGACTATGGGGAAGGCTGGAACGCCTCCGCCCGCAATTACAGCAATGGCTTTCCCCAGGCTTGGCAGTACCAGAGCCAGAGCCAGTGTCGTGGGTATCCCATCTGGGGCAAACTCACTGTGTACCGAGGAGGAGGCTACGTGGTACCCTTGGGGATCGATCGCCAAAGTGCGTTAAGGTAAGCTTGATTTAATTCTTCTGAAGCTGAGTAATGCCTTTTGCTAGAGTCCACTTCTGATTAGATGATGTGGCCTTCAAAACAGGGCTAAGCCAAGTTCATTCGAGTCCTTGTGCGAGGGGCTTGAGCTTTCGGGATTTAGAATCATTCAGGTCCTATTTTCAGCGTGGAACGGACGTCCCTCTCCAGCATTGTTAGCCTGATTGCCTCTGCTGGAGCCAACTGAGAGATGGGGAGCTCACTACCACACAGTGCAGCCCACCATTAGGCAAGAAGAAAGTGGTTGATGCTCTGGCAAGAATTATACAGGGTCTGAGGTTTTTACCCTGCTTATAAGCTGGCCTGTTGCTGTCTCATGGATGCTGGCCGAGCACACAAGACTCCTGGGTCAGAGACAAAGGATTTTGTTACAGCAAAGTAGCAACAGAACATCACCTTGGTCTGAGTCAGTCCCCACAAAAGGCCATGCCTGCGTGTGCCTACTACACTGAGCTTGGAGCATTCACTGTTCTTATAGCAGCAAAAACAAGCCTGCTCTTTGTACAAAAGAAGCCAGGCACCTCATCCCTGGAGGCTGATCACTGCAAACACAGCCCTGAGAAATGGCCTGGGGGTAAAGCCAGGGCTGTGCCTTCCCGCAACACCCAGTAAGAACATGCAGGGACGCTCAACAGACCCAGAAGGAGAGAGCCCTGTATTTGGAACCCTGGGTCTGCTCTAGGGGTGCGGCCCAGAAAATCAGTGGCCCTGTGTGACCCTCAGTTCCCTCCACTGTATGCTTGTAGCACTTGGGTGGTTTCTGATAGCCAAGCCTGTCTTGCTTACAAACACAGGGGCTAAGGACAGGCTAGGAATGGTCTATTTCAGAATGAGAGGCACTTTTGCTGCTACTGGGAATGACAAGATACCAGAACAGGCGCGGTGGCTCACGCCTGTAATCCCAGCACTCTGGGAGGCCAAGGTGGGCGGATTGCTTGAGCTCAGACCAGCCTGTGCAAGAGCAAGAGCTTGTCCCTAAAAATAGTTGGGCATTGTGGTGGGCGCTTGTGGTCCCAGCTGCTCAGGAGGCTGAAGCAAGAGGCTCTCTTAAGTCCAAGAGTTGGAGGTTGCTGTGAGCTATGATGCCACAGCACTCTGTCCAGGTAAGAGTGGGACTATCTCATAAAAAAAAAAAAAAAAAAAAAGAATAACAAGATATCATCTTTTTCTGCTACTATGTACTAAGCAGGCCGCAGACCCACTGTGGGCAGGCAGAACATTACTGGAATAATAATTCCCCTGCCTCAACACACACACACACACAAAATTCCATTTCTCCCCTCTCAATGGTCTGGAAGTGCTGGTGTTAATAGCTTCATAGATGAGGAAACCGAGGCCTGAAGAAGTTATTAGCTTCATGGAGGATGGTGGGGTGGAGGGTGGGGCATAGGCAAAAAAAGAATTAAAAGAAAACAAAAATCAAAAAACATTATTAGCTTGCCTAAGAGGCATCCAGGATTGAACCTGGGTCCCTCCACCACCTCCGGGGCATGTACTCTTCCCATCGCACCAGGTGGTCAGAGCGCCAGGAACTGGTGTCCCGGGAGGCCCGCCCAGAAGGGACCTCCAGAGCTTCTGTGGCTGTTACATGCCGAAGCCCCTGATGCCTGTGTCCCCCTCTACTACCAGGGAACCTCACCTTTTAAAAAGCATCCTAATCCCCTGGAGGGCTCATCGAAGCACCCATCCTGTGCTCCCCCCCAGAGTTTCAGATTCAGAGGTCGGGGCTGGGCCTGAGAATCCGCATTTCACAGATGATGTGCTGATCCGCTCTGGGGGTTGAGAGAGAGACTGCCTCACCACAGACCTCAAATGTGGCCACTCCCAGGGGCTGTGGCCTGGTGGCCCTGGGAGCAGAGTGAAAGCAGAGAGAGAAGTTCAGTCTAGAAGCCCCAGCCTCATCAAGGGACCGAGGGGACCGAGAAGCCTCTGTAGGATGGCGATGCCCCAAATGTCCCTCTTCCCCACAGAAAGCTCCAGTACCTCTTTGACAACACCTGGCTGGATACGCTGACCAGAGCTGTGTTTGTGGAGTTCACCGTCTACAATGCCAACGTCAATCTGTTCTGCATTGTCACACTGACGCTGGAGACGAGTGCACTGGGTGGGCAGCCTCACCTCGGGACCCGCAGTAGCTTTCTAGAACAGACACCCTTTCCCCTGGGCAAGAGCTCCCAAGCCAGCTGGGCCTGGCCACCCCAGGGCCAGAGGTCCAGGGCAAATCTTTGGGAAACTTGGGGGTGGTTCTTGGTTCTCCCCGCAGCTACTACCTACTCTTCCCTGGGCCCCCAAAGGTAACACATTAAGGCTTCTCCAGCCTAATTCCCCACTCTCTGGCCTTGTCTCCTGAATTTCCCCAAAGGAGCCCCACTGGGGTCTAAAAGCAGCTTGTCCATCACCTCTTCCTGAGCTTCTCACTTAACAGGGGGTTGGGGTTGGGGGAGCTGGCAGCGAGGGGCTGGGGAGAGGGAGCGTAACCTGGTAACAGATATCATCACTGTAAATATTTTCCAACGTTACATCAATCTACAATGCAAAGTACATTTTACATCATAACTCAATACACACCCAGCTCCAAGACAAAAGGCTCACGAATAACATTTTGCCTTACCTGCGTGCAGTGAGCACTTACATCGTGTGTTGTGCTCTCTTTCTTTCTCCCCATCCCTTCTATTCCTTTTTAAAATGCTAATCTCAATCTATTAAAAATATCAACCTAAAGCCTGCTCAACTAATGATCATTTTCCCTGAAACTCAACCTCATCTCCATTAAAAACCAAAATTTTTTTTTGTTTTTTGAGACAGAGTCTCACTCTGTCCCCCTGGGTAGAGTGCCAGCATCATCCTAGCTCCAGCAAACTCAAACTTTTGGGGTCAAGTGATCCTCCTGCCTCAGCCTCCAGAGTAGCTGGGATTATAGGCACCCACAACAATGCCCAGCTAGTTTTTCTATTTTATTTTTATTTTTGCAGTTTTTGGCTGGGACTGGGTTTGAACCTGCTACCTTTGGCATATGGGGCCAGCACCCTACTCCTTTGAGCCACAGGAGCTGCCCTAGTTCTTCTATTTTTAGTAGAGACGGGGTCTCACTCATGCTCAGGCTGGTCTTGAACTTCTGAACTCAATTGATCCTCCCACCTCAGCCTCCCAAAGTGCTAGGATTACCAGTGTGAGCCACTGAGCCTGGCTTAAAAACCAAAACTTAAAAAGAAATGTTAAACCACATTTTAATTATAAAAACAATACATATTTGTATGGCTCTCCCGAGAGCAATAAAGTGAGACTCTGTCTCTTAAAAAAAGAAAGAAAAGTATAAGGCTTTTAATTTCCATGTTCACCCTCACTCCTGTGTGTTGAATTATGATGTTAATAGTTTCTTTCTAATTCTGTTTTGGGGGGTTTGTCTTTTGTTTTCCTATTTCTTTTTGCCAACTTTTTGGCTTTAAATAAGTTAACCTTTTAAATAACTTACCCAAACCCATGCCTGATTGAATTATGTGTTTCTCCACATGAAAATAGGAGGTGGGCTTCGGGTCTGGATGCAGATCAGACCCAATCAGCAGATCACTGATAGAGTCAAGGACTCAGATTATTTCCGTCTCTTCATTCTGTCACCCTTGGGAATGAATGGCTTTGTCTTCATAGAGCAATAGTAACCATACTAGTCAAATTGGCTTCAAAACATCATGATCCCAAAATCATTACAAACCAAAACAGCAAAAACAGAAAAAAGAAAAAGCCATTCAAGTGGACGAAAATGCTTTAAATGAAAGTTGACCTTAACTTAGGGATATTGGCCATTAGATAAATTAATCTTCAGTGAAGTGTGTTTATGTATTTATTTATTATTTTCTTTTATTTATTTTTGAGACGGAGTCTCACTCTGTTGCCCTGGCATCCTAGCTCACAGCAACCTCAAACTGTTGGGCTTCAGAGATCCTCCTGCCTCAGCCTCCTGAGTAGTTGAGACTCCAGGCACCCACCACTATGACGGCTACTCTATTATTAGTAGAGACGGGGTCTTGCTTAGGCTGGTTTTGAACTCCTGAGCTCAAGGGATCCGCCCATGCCAGCCCCCACCAAGTGCTAGGATTACAGGTGTGAGCCCCTATGCCCAGGCAGTGAAGTGTCTTTAAATGAAATGGCTTTAAATGAGCCAACTTGGAGTGAATTGTCATGAAGCGGGTGCTTTGCTGGAGGTGAACATGTGCCCAAATAGTGACCCCCAATGCAGAGGGTAAGGGTGGACCCTCTGGTGTGTTCACTGTCTTTGACCTCTAGGCATCTACCCTGTGTGTTTGGGTCTCAAGCACTTTCCTCTTCTCCTCTGCCTCTACCAACCCTCAGAAGGGCCTGAGCTTGAGACCTCTCACCTGATGAGGCAGAAACCACTGCTGTGAGTGGGCAGGTGGCCGTGGGTGAGCAGAGTGCACTTTGCTTCCCAGGCACCTTCTTTACACACGTGGCCTTGCAGACCCTCCGCCTGTACCCCTTCACTGACGGCTGGCACCCCTTCGTGGTGGTGGCCGAGCTTGTGTACTTCCTCTTCCTTCTCTACTACATGGCGGTGCAGGTAAGGGGTGTGCTGGTGGCCCCACAGGCAGGGCGGGAGGAGAGGTATGGCTGGGACCCCCCAGCCCTGTCCTTTCCCTAGGGGTGGGGCCTGAGGGGGGGGAGGGAAAGGCTTTGCCTTAGGTGTTTGCACTGGTGACCTTTGGTCCTGTTCTCCTGTGGGGAAATCCAGACTGCTGTGTGCAGCCTCAGGCGTGGGGAGGACCCAAGACAGGCACTTCTCAGTAGCTGAGGACTCAGAAGGTGGACTTTCGGGGTGGGAGAGGGGATCATGGGTTCTGTTTCTGCTGCACTTAGACTTTCCAAAAACCCGGAGTAGGGGGATGGAGACGGGGGACTGTCCCCACAGCTTGGGTCCTCTAGGCTTAGGTTGTAGGGGTTCTTAGCATTTTTTGTTCTCACCTACAGCTCCTAGGAATTAGGTAAAATCCCCTTTGCCACCCTGATAGCCACACTGCACCACTCAGGTGCTGATGTTGGTGACACAGAAAGCTGGAAGGTGCTGGCAATGCCCCTAAAGCTGATCACATGCCCCTCCACTCTTCCCACCCAAAATGCAGACCAGATACCTTAAAGGGGTATCTTGGCCCTCCATCCCCTGTTCTAACAACCTCTGTAAAGTGAGGACAACGGCTCTGAGTGGCAGGCTTCATGCTATGTGATTCCTCCTTACCAACAAGAGAAAGATCCATTGACTCTAATTCACAGAATAGGAAACTACAGTCCAAAAACATTAAGTAATTGATCCAAGGTCAGAATTTGAACCCATAGAGCCTGACCCCTGACCTTCACACTGCAGGGCCACACCATCAGCCTTATAAGGTAGAACCCCCCACATGGGCAGTGTGACCAATGCAAGCCCCACCCCAACAGCCACGGACTTCTCTGAGGCCAACACCCCACCCACCTCCACACTCTGCCTGCGGCTCTTTGGGAGTCACTCTCCAAAACCCACAAATCTGTGTCACAACACTGCTGGAGCAGTTGTGTCATCTCCCCCTCTCTCTGTCTCTTTATTATGGAGGCAAACTTAGTCTATCACCAGCCAAATACCTCCTCCTTAAGAGGGGGAGGAGGAAGGGACTGGAACCAGCAAGGGAACATTCTCTCCGTGGAAGGGGAGGGAAGGGAGGCAGGAGACCGAGAACACGCACAGGGTAATTGCTTTTTGACTTGTGACACCTGTTGGGGAAATAGAATTTTAAAAATCCCCTTTCCAGGGGAAAAAACATGCTAAGAACCCCTACAATCTAAGTCTGGAGGACCCCAGAAAACCTTTTCACAAGGGTAGAAAAGAAATAAAACAGACTGGTTTTTTTTTTGGTTGTTTGTTTTTGTTGAGACAGTCTTGCTCTGTCACCCTCGGTAGAGTGCCACGGTGTCATAGCTCACAGCAACCTCAAACTCTTAGGCTCAAGTGATCCTCTTGCCTCAGCCTCCCTAGTAGCTGGGACTACAGGCATCTGCCATACTGCCTGGCTATTTTTAGAGATGGGATCTTGCTCTTAATCAGACTGGTCTTGATCTCAAGCAATCTGGCCCACCTCAACCTCCCAGAGGGCTGAGATTACAGGTGTGAGCCACCACACCTGGCCCTTAAAACTGCCTATGTTAAAAAAGGTATTTATTTTTGATTGCTGTAGTATATATAAAATAAAACTTACCATTTTAGCCATTTTTAAGTATACAGTTCGGTGGCATTAAGTATGTTCACATCATTATCACCACTATCCATCTCCAGAGGGGTGCATCCTTTTCATCTTGCAAAACTAAAACTGCATCCCTTAAACAAGAACTCCCCATTTCTCCTCAAGAAAACAACTTTCATCATTGTATAAGCATCAAAGCAGAGTGTGATGTGCACCACGGGTAATCCGCTACAGAGGTGGCACAGACAGGAAGAAATCAGGCCCTTTACTGTAGCCAGGAAGACACATTACTACCTATTCTTAGCATAAGTGATAAGGAGTCCTCAGGTAAGAGGACTTGACTGCACCATTTGTCACCTGAGTCCATCCTAGATTCACCAAGTAATTGGGTGGCCACCTAAGTTTGTTAATCACCTTTACCTAAAGGAAAAATAAACTTGTATCATTATGACAGGAGGTAGTTTTGTAACTTAAAGCCAGTTGCCTGCCAAGTCAGGCTCCCACCTTCCTGGGGAGATGGGGCGCTCTTGTCCTTGATAATTACATGGCAGAGATGGCTCCCAGGTCCTCCAGAAAGACAATCCTGCACTGTAAACTGGCAAGAGTTCTTGTTCAGCTTTTAAGAAGATTTACCTACAACTCAAAGGGGCAGAGAAAGAATTCACAATGATGAATTTTTTTAAGTAAATGCTCCCTGAGAAACTAAGGCAGAATCTCTCCCCTTCCCTCTCCTTATTTTTTTTCTTACCCTGGAGAGAGTTAGATTTTTTTTTTTTTTTTTTTGAGACACGGTTTCACTCTGCTGCCCCAGGCCAGAATGCTGTGGCATCATAGCTTACAGCAACCTCAAACCTTTGGGCTCAAGCGATCCTCCTGCCTCAGCCTCCCGAGTTGCTGGGACTATAAGTGCCTGACACAATACCTGGCTAGCTTTTCTATTTTTAGTAAAGATGGGGTCTCACTCTTGCTCAGGCTGATCTCCAACTCCTAAGCTCAAACAATCCACCCCTCTGGGCCTCCCAGAGTGCTAGCACTGCCCGTTGGAGAACTAGATAATTGTATTTATTCTTACAGGACTTGTAGCTGGGGTTAGTGACGGGTACAGACAGGGCTGTGCACAGGATTGGGAGGGGCTCCTGGGCACTCTGCCTATGCATGTGGGACCAGGGCTTATGGGGCCTCCCCAGGGTATATAACCCCTTGTCAGAGGGCCCTCCTGGGCAGTAAGGGCACAGCTACAGGGGAGGGACACTTGTGGCTCTATCTTCGGGCTCCTCTTCCAGGGAAAGCTCATGAAGAGGCAGAAGTGGGGCTATTTCCGCAGCAAGTGGAACCTTCTGGAGCTCACCATCATCCTGGCCAGCTGGAGTGCCCTGGTGGTATTTGTGAAGAGATCCATCCTGGCCGAGCGTGACATCCAGCGCTGCCGGACCCACAGGAAGGAGTAAGTGGCTCCCTCCTAAGCCCCCAGTTCCTCCTCTGGGAACTCTTCTCCATCTCCAAGGCCCAGGGGTCAGAGGGAGGCTTTGGAATGCGGGGACCCTCAGTGGATCAAGGAGCAAAAATAACGGTGGCTGCCACCTAGATTCAGGTTTGGGGCCTGAAGCGTGTACAACTGGAGAGGATTCTTTTAGACAAAATACAACATTTTACTTTTGCAAATCTGTGTTTGACCATGTGGCATCCTGGCTAGGTTCCTTGCCCTTTGGGAAGAGGCTTTTAATGTTAGGGCCCTAAACAAAAAACTAAAAAAAGCAAATGTTAGGGCCCAATAAACTCACTTATTGAGTGTCCACTATGTGCCAGATGGGTTGTATTCTCTTGGTGAATCCAGTGAAATCATTTGTAATGAGACTCAGAGAGTTTAAGCTGTTTGTGCAAGTTCACACATCAAATACATGAAAGGACTCAGATTTTAAACCCTGCACTCCTTACCTCCACTCTAACACTATCTCATTAATTCAACAAACCAGCATTGAACTCTTCTTTATGCCACACCCCTGTTGCCACACACCCCAAGGGACAAAAATCCCACTCTCTCTAAAGGCCCCCTGCAACAGAAATGTTTCAGCATCAGTAGAGTTCAGAAATTGTCAGAAGCATTCCGTTTTCATTCAAGCTGATTGTAAATATGCAAAACAGTTATTTCAACAACTTAAAGGTCCTCTAGCAAAGGACAACCTTGAGGAGGAGAGGAACAAATCCAGTCCTTTGCCTATTTTTGTAAATAAAGTTTTATTAGAACATGGACACACCTATTCAGCTACTGTCTGTGTCTGCTTTCTGGCTACTCTGGCAGATTTGAATCATTGAGATAGAAATTATCTGGCCCACAAAGCCTTTGGCCCTTTACAGAAAGAGTGTGTCCATTACTGCTTAGAGGATGACGACTGAGTTCTAGAAAGAAGCAATGGTGAGTTTGTTTTAAGACCCACAGGACTAGATCACAGTACAATTTGGGGACAATCAATATACCCTACATTAGCCATGCCTTATTTTTCCTCATAGTGACCTACAACGTGTTTGTGTCTTGACAGCAGCCACACAGGTGGGTTATTTATTTAGATGGATTATAAAACAGTTCTATAGCAAGGGTTCTCCTTTTATATTGAATGTCAGAAAACATGCAAGGAATCTGCCCCTTTTATAAGAAACCCAAGTATAGTTTGAAAACTAACTTGAAACCCTCAGCTGAATTTGATTGATCAATTCACCAAAGTTCTATGTTTATTTCACAAATGTGTACATTCCATTTTCATGTTGGAATAGAAGAGCCATTTTTATAGTACAGTCCTAGATTTTAAAAATACTTCCTAGAACAAGATTATTAGATTCATACTTTCTTTCAATCCAGTGGTCCTCGGTCCTGGCTCCTTGTAGAACCACCTGGAAAGATAAGCAAAACCCTGCTGCCCTGGCCAAATCCCAGGCCTACTAAATCAGAATTTCTGGAGCTGGTGGGCAAGCAACAGCATTTTTTATGTTCCTCTCGGTTATTCTATCACGTAAGCAAGGCTGAGAACCACGGTTTAATTAGAGCTAGTTGCCTTCATAAGGGGGGTTTAGGTGCCGTTATTGTTTCTACATACATGAGCAATGCAGTGGCATGAGAGGGCTTTAGGTATTTCAAAGGAGACAGGAAAAAGAAGCTGTAGGAGCCAGAGGGGAAGGAACCATATGCATAGTAGTGACTGCTCAGAGGGAGGAAGATTCTGGAAGGCAGATTAGGGTAGAAGGCTGGTTCTCCCTGGAGTCTGACCAGGACCTAAGGTGGTGCATTCAGTCCTTGCTTCTGCTCCCCCCTGTGGCCCTGGAGAGCTGCCCTCAGTGGGTTTCTAAGCCTGGAGGATTTACAGGGAAAGCTCTTTGGCCATAGGGCTTTAGGGAAGGTCATCTCTCCTAGAGCCCATTCAGAAAGACATAACTCACAAGTTTTTCAATTAACAAGAAATATAATTTCTCTCAGTAAAAATTCGAAAAACAGATTAGAAAAGTCTCTAATCCAGCATCCCAGAGAAACCACATGGGCACTGTGCCCAGCCCTGTATCCATCTTAATGGCCCACCAATGTCAAGACTGAATGCAGAGTACAGTGGGCATGAGACGGGGACAGAGGACCAGGCCGGGAGAGTGGGCAGACCCCAGACCTGGTGGGCAGGCACCAGCATTTCTAATTTTCCCCTGGATGCCAACTTCATTCTTCTACTTACAGTTTGTGCCATGTTTATGTCACTAGCTGTGTGACCTTGTGCCAACTCTCTGTCTTTATCTGTGAAATGGAGATAGCGAGACTTACCCCATCCCATGGTGTTGAAGTGATGGGAGTCAAAGAAAAAGCTGTGAGAGTCTCATTCAGCACATCCCTGGATGGTGTTTCCATCTTTCCTTCCTATTACGGGCAGCCATGGATTTACGCACGAGCAAGTGTTCCGAGGAGGTGCCATCTGTTGACCCCAAGGCAGGGAGAGGGAGGCTCTCTGGGCCCTGGGAGGAAATCTCCTTTGCCTTTTTTTCTGGCACAGAGTCTCACTTTCTTGCCACTGGTAGAGTGCTATGGAGTCATAGCTCACAGCAACCTCAAACTCTTGGGCTCAAGCAATTCTCTTGCCTCAGCCTCCCAAGTAGCTGGAACTACAGGCGCCCGCCACACCACCTCGCTAGTTTTTTTAGAGACGGGGGTCTCGCTCAGGCTCAGGATGGTCTCAAACCCATGAGCTCAGGCAATCCACCCTCCTCAGCCTCCCAAGTGCTAGGATTACAGGCATGAGCCACTTCGCCTGGCCTCCTTTGCCATTATTCATTTTCTGGAGCCATTAATCAAGACTGCTAGTTAATGGCCCCACGAACTAGCCACTGAATCCCTATGACCATATCATCTTTATCACCATCATAGTCATCCTCACTGTCATTATCACCATCACTATCAACACCATCAACATAAACAATATCAATCCCATCCCCACCATCATCTTTACCCCACCATCATCTTTACCCCCCATCATCTTCATATCACCATCATCTTCATCATCATCATCACTATCATCACCGTTACTGTCATTATCACCTGGCTGGGGGAATTGGGACAGTTCTGTGTCCTACACTTATTTCTGGACTGGATGGCCCCTGAGATCATAGTGAGTCTAGTCCTCCATCCTAAGATGGTGATACATCTAATCTTGCCTCCCAGTGAGCTCTGGCTGAACTGAGACCAGCCTTCCCATTTTGGTCCCACAGGGGAGTCAGTTTTGGTGAGACAGCAGCTGCTGACGCTGCCCTTGGCTACATCGTGGCCTTCCTGGTACTACTGTCCACAGTGAAGCTCTGGCATCTGCTCAGGTTGAATCCCAAAATGAACATGATCACATCAGCCCTACGCCGTGCCTGGGGTGACATTTCAGGCTTTGTCATTGTCATCCTTACCATGCTCCTGGCTTACTCCATCGCAGTGAGTGGCTTCTTTGGGAAAACTTTGGGACTGGTCTCCATGGAAGCCAAGGCTACTTGGTGGTGGGGAGTGGACAGTTAAGAGAAGGGAGACCCTGGAAACCTGAGGGAGATAGTGGCTTTTCCAAATCTGGGGTGTCTTAGCTAGGAACTCATATACCAGCCACCTTGAACAGTAAGGCTGGAACTCAGGTGGGTAGGAATGGAAAGGACTGCAAAGGCCGAAAGGGCCTGACTCCTGCCATGAAGAATTCCTCTCTGCATCTAGAGCCTGCCTGGATGTGCCAATCCTCCTGACTTTTCAACTGGTCAGAAGGCACAAGCTCACAGTGGGGGATGAATGGTTGCTTTGTCCTCGAGCTGGGGCAGGATGGGGCAGTGAGGGTGGATATGTCCATAGGCCACATCAAGGCTTGTTGCCCAACACATAACCCATGACACTTAGTAGGGCCAGTGCTGTTTCATTCAGCCCTTAACACTGACAGCATTTTGACAATCATATCTCTTTGTGACTGAAAAACCATTCAAAACATTAAGCTTTCAACCCTTTTTATTGCCTCCTCCCATCCTGGCATCCCCCACATCCTGCTCTCCGTCTAAATATGCCCCAACTCTACTGCCCCAAGCCCACACTTCCTGCCATAACCCTGGCCTCAAACCCAATCTGGACCCACTTTCCACCCTGCCCTGTCCAGTCCCACGGCTCCTGCTATTCTGCTAGGCCCCACTCCAGCCTAGCCCCCAGCCCTTCTGCATCTCTGTCTCTGCAGCCCTGGCCTCTTCCATCCCCAGCCCACTCTATCTTCTTCACACACCCTCAGGAACACCCACCTGGAGTGTGGGAATGGAGTGATGCAGAGGTGTGTGCAGAAGTTGGGGTCTGTGATTAGAATCCCCCCTCCAAAGGCCCTGCTCTGTATGGATGCATTCAGTCCTATCTGCAGTGCATGGGCTACAGGGACACTGCAGTGTCCTCTGGGACCAGAAGTCACCAACTCAGAGCCGGGAGGTGTCAGGCCTCCTTCTGACACCACAGTCCTGGGAAAGTCTCAGGGGAGGAGTCTTGTGGGGAACCTCAATGTCCCTCCAGCCCAACTGCACGGAGCAAGGAGGCCCCTGAGAGTCCCGTTTCATTACAAGTCACAGAGAGCCATCGGGGAACATGGCAGTGGCTTAGCAGGTGGCTGTCTGAGCACTTTCTCGTGCTGGCAGCTGCAGACATGGGCGTCACCAACAGACCAGGTCCTGGAGAAGAATCTGGGCAGGCCCTTCCAGAGCACCGCACACACACGAATACATACACACACAAATGCACATACACGCGTGCACATATGTGGGTTCCGATGCCACAGGAGTGCATGCACATGTGCACACCAGCACAGGAGTGTGGCCTTGCACACGCTCCCCACAGGGACTGGCCGCGTGCCGCACCCACTCACAGGTAGCGATGGCGTCAGACCAGGCCAAAGAGGAGGCTGACACCACTGACCCCGCAGGCTTTGGGGGGGCTGCACGGCTTCTTCCTGATTCATGAGGACTCTTTCCACAACAGTCGAACTTGATATTTGGTTGGAAACTCCGTTCTTACAAAACCCTCTTTGATGCGGCAGAAACAATGATCAGCCTTCAGCTGGGAGTCTTCAACTATGAGGAGGTAATGGAGTGGGGGCTGGGACCGTGGCCTGGGCAGCAGTTCCGTGCTAGAGCCCACCGCTGGCCCTGGGACCCCTGCTCACAGATGCCTGTACTCTCCACCCCCTGGGCCCAGGGATCTGCCAACCCCAGGTTCTGCCAACTGGGCACCCAGTTGGGGGAGGTGGCTGTAAGGACACAGGACACTGGGATGGCCCCGGCTTTCCTCTTGACAGGTTTTGGCTTACAGCCCAGTGCTTGGCTCCTTCCTCATTGGGTCCTGCATCGTTTTTATGACGTTCGTGGTGCTGAATCTTTTTATCTCTGTCATCCTGGTGGCCTTCAGTGAGGAGCAAAAATGCCCTCAGGTGAGTCCCTCTGGCTGTTCTTCCTCAGCCAATGACCTTGAATGATGAAGAGGCTGGCAGTGCGGTGGCAGACTGTACGGGGAGTTTGACCATTGCAGCTAAAGCCCTCATTTCACAGGAGGGGAAACTGAGGCATTGAAAGAGGAAATTGCTTCCCCCAAGATCACAAACAAGTAAGATGCAGTGCTGGGACCAGCACCTGATTCCCAGTCTGAGACTCTGTTCATTACCCCAGTGATTCTCAGCCCTGTTTGCACATTAGAATCACCTGGGGCCTTTTGGAAACCAGCACTGCCCCACCAAAGACCAACACAAAAAGAATCGCTGAGGGAATGGTCCAGGTGTTGGTAGTTCTAAAACCTCCTCAGGTGATTTTAACATAGTCAAGGTCAAGCAGCCTGGTGCTACACTCTAAAACCTCAGCCCTGGTGGGTGTGGCTCACACAGCAGCAATCTGGGCACTAGTTGGCTTGTACCCACGGAAGACTGTGCCACCTCGCTCAGTTGGGAAATGCCAACTTGAATGTGGGTTAATGGCAGTCACTGGCACCACTTACAGAATGCTGTCTTCACATGGGGGTTGCGCTAAAGGTTTCACACATGTTGTTTAACTCCCCAAACGAGGCTGGGCGGATGGTGGCTTGCACCCGTAATACTCTGGGAGGCTGATACGGTGCTACAAGTGGAACATTCCATACATAAATACTTCTCACAGACTCTGTTTTATGCAAAATTTTTTTTGTCTTTTTGACACAAAGTTTCACCCTTTCCACACTGGGTAGAGTGTGGTGGCACTAGTTCATATCAACCTCTAACTTTTGAGCTCAAGAGATGCTTTTGACTCAGCCTCCCAAGTAGCAGAGACTACAAGTGCCCACCATGCTGCCAGCTAGTTTTTCTATTTTTAGTAAAGAAGGGGGTCTCTTTTGCTCAGGCTGGTCTCAAACTCCTGAACTCAAGGTATTCACCCTCCTTGGCCTTTCAGAGTGCTAGGATTATAGACATGTGCCACCACACATGGCTCTTGCACAAAATTATTACTAAAATATTTCACAATAGGATTGCTGTGATTGCAGCTTTGTACTTTAAGCCCAGACAACAAAGAGAAACTTTGTCTCTAACAATAACAAAAACAGGGAGAGTGCAGTGACTCCCACCTGTAATCCTAGCACTCTAGGAGGCAGAGGCTGGTGGATTGCTTGAGCTCATGAGTTCAAAACCAGCCTGAGCAAGAGTGAGATACCCGTCTCTAAGAAAAAAAAAAAAAAAGGAAGAAATAGCCAGGCATTGTGGTAGGCACCCCAGCTACTTGGGAGGCTGAGGCAAGAGGATCACTTGAGGCCCTGAGTTTAAGTTTGCTGTGAGCTATGATGCCACAGCACTCTACTCAGGCCAACAAAGTGAGACTTTGTCTTGTAAATAAATAAATAGCTAAAAAACAAAAAACTACAGGTGGTGCCTGTGGCTCAGTGAGTAGGGCACCAGCCCCATATACTGAGGGTGGCAGGTTCAAACCCAGCCCCAGCCAAACTGCAACAAAAAAAATAGGCAAGTGTTGTGGCGGGCACTTGTAGTCCCAGCTACTTGGGAGGCTGAGGCAAGAGAATTGCCTAAGCCCAAGAGCTGGAGGTTGCTGTGAGCTGTGACTTCACAGCGCTCTACTGAGGGCGACAAACTGAGACTCTGTCTCTAAAAAAAAGAAAAGAAAAGAAAAACTAGCTGGGTGTTGTGATGGGTACCTGTAGTCCCAGCTACTCGGGAGGCTGAGGCAAGAGAATTGCCTAAGCCCAAGAGCTGGAGCTCTACTGAGGGTGACAAAGTAAGACTCTGTCCCTCACCCCCACGAAAAGAAGATATAATTCACATGCTATAAACTTAGCCACTTTATTTATTTATTTGTTTGTTTGTTTTTGAGACACAGTCTCACTTTATCACCTTTGGTAAGAGTGCCGTGGCATCCAGCTCACAGCAACCTCAAACTCTTAGGCTCAGCCTAACATTCTCTTGCCTCAGCCTCCCCAGTAGCTGGGACTACAGGTGCCTGACACAATGCCTGGCTAGTTTTAGAGACGGGGTCTCACTCTTGCTTAGGTTGGTCTTAAACTCCTGAGCTCAAGCAATCCGCCCACTTCAGCCTCCCAAGGAGGCCAGAGTGCTAGGATTACAGGCATGAGCCACTGCACCTGGCCTAAAATTAGCCACTTTAACGTGTACAATTTAGCATTGTTTAGTATAGTCACAGAGTCGTGCAACCATCACCACTGTCTAATTCCAGAACATTTTCATTACCCCCAAATGAAATGTCATACCCATTAACAATCACTCCCCATACTTCATGTATGACACTTCATATAAATGAGATCATACGATATGTAGCCTTTTGTATTTAGTTTCACTTAATGTCATGCTTTTGAGACCCATCCATGCCATAGCAGGTCTCAGTATGTCATTTTTTAATGGCGGAATAATATTCCACGATGTGGCTATGACACAACTGTGCTTGTCAGTTGATGGGCAGGTGGGCTGTTTCCATATGTGGACGGTTATAAATAACACTGCTGTGAACATTTGTAAACAGGACTCTGTGAGGACATGTTTCTCCTTCTCTTGGGCACATCCCTAGAGTGAAATGTCTGGGTCATATGGTAATTCTATGTTTATTTGGGGAATAAACATAGAATTATTGTTTTGGGGAATAAACATAGAATTATTGTTTATTTGGGGAATAAACATAGAATTATTGCTTATTGTTTTCCAAAGCAGCCTGATCTCTAGCCGTAAGGCCTGGGGGCTTTTGTACATAATTTTTTTTTTTTTTGAGACACTGTCACTTTGTCACTCTCAGTAGAGTGCCATGTTGTCATAGCACACAGCAACCTCAAACTCTTGGGTTTAAGCGATCCTCTTGCCTCAGCCTCCCAAGTAGCTGGGACTACAGGCACCCGCCACAATGCCCAGCTAGTTTTAGAGATGAGGTCTTGCTCTGCCTCAGGCTGGTCCCAAACCTGTGAGCGCAGGCAATCTACCTGCCTCGGCCTCCCATAATTATGTACGGGGACCCCCCCACCCCCCGCAGTGGCTCATGAGGTATGAACCGCTGTGCCCCACCCTGTACATAAATTCTTAACAACCTCCACTGGGGATGGTAGTGCCCATTTTCTAACTAGTTTACTTAAAGTGACATTTTGGTACTAACAGTCTTTTTGGGCAGTCCGCCATTCCTGCTTCCTGGAAATTGTTTATTGTTTCTTCAAATCAATCAATCTATATCTATCTATCTATGGTTGAGAGGGTGGGAAAGCTGGAGAGGAACAACTATTTAGCTTAAAATTTGAATTTCGGGGGAGGGTAGGCCCAGAGGAAACAGAAGGAAAAACAATAAAGAACAAGAGAAAGGCCACTGGGGACACCCTGACATAGAGGGAAGTGGGTGGCAGTCAGTTCCGAAGGGGGTCCCCGTGCTGTCGGTGCTGCTTACATCCAGGCTCAGAAGCCCAGCCACGGCTCTGGGACTTTAAGAAACCCTGAAAACTCAAGACGTCCTCGGCAGAGGAGGAGGAGGAAGCCCACTGAGGAGAATGGACGGAGCGTACAGCTGGGACTCCCAGAGGAGACCAACCCAACCCCAAACGGCTGTGAACTGTGGACTGACCTTTAGGCTGAGACTGAATTGAAAAAACAAACCATCCTTTCCCCTTAAGGGAAAAAAAAAAAAAAAAACAACCCAGAGAGGGCGGTTCTACATACATACCTGATTCTTTCTCTGTTATAGCTGTCGGAGGAAGGGGAGATTGCAGACTTGCTGCTGATGAAAATACTCAGTCTCCTGGGCATTAAAAGTAGAAGACAGGACCCTCAAAGCAGCAGTGAGCAGCCTGACTTGCTGTCTGAGGATCGGCCCCCTCAACCAGCACGAAAGTCTAAGCTGCCTGTCCACACACCACCCTCCACGGAGGGGAAGGCCAGAGCCTCCGGCCTGCACGCACCAGTGACTCTGTAGTCCCTCTAGTTCATTGTATCTCGTGCCTGCGGAAGAATTACCAAGCCCAGCAAGTTAAAAAATTAGAATAATATGTAGAATTGCTGCTACCATGAGAACGTGTTTGTTCGAATGTTATTTCCTCCTAGAAATAAAAAATAAATAAAACAAATGTTGTATGGAGTTTGTCAAATCCTCTCTGTAGACTGATTGTTTCATCATTTTGGTTGGTCAGGGGCTGCCTTTATTTTTTATTTTTATATTTTTGAGAAAGAGCCTCACTGTGTCACCCTGGGTAGAGTGCTATGGCGTCATAGCTCACAGCAACCTCAAACTCTTGGGCTTAAGTGATCCTCTTGCCTCAGCCTCCTAAACAGCTGGGACTACAGACACTCACCACAATGCCTAGTTAGTTTTCTTCTATTTTTAGTAGAGATAGGGTCTCACTCTTGATCAGGCTGGTCTCAAACTTCTGAGCTCAAGCAGTTCACCTTCCTCGGCCTCCCAGGGTGCTAAGGTTATAGGCATGAGCTACCATGCCTGGCCAGGGACTGCCTTTAAAGGATTCTAACTCAAGTCTTCTCAAACTATGTCCAAGAGATGCTAATGAGTGATATATCAAGAACTGGGTGCCTTAAAACAACAGAAGTTGTTCTCTCCCAGTTCTGGTGCCTGGAGTCTGAAATTATGATATTGGTAGGGCCATACTCCTTGGAAGGGCTCTAGGGAAGTCCTTCTTGCCTCTTCCAGCAGCCTGGACATTCCTGGCTTGTGGATGCCTCCCCCATCGGGACCCTTCCCCTCTCCCTCTTCTTATCAGGAGACAAGGGATTAGGGGCCCACCGCACCCTGCTACCACCTCATCTTGACTGGTGTCTTCTACAAGAACTCTATTTCCCAATATGGTCACATTCTGGAGGACTGGGGCTTAGGACTTTGACATATCTCTTTAGGAGACACAATTCAATCCATAACAGGTGTCATCCCCCTAAAAAGGTTTCTGCATCAAAAAAAAAAAATGTGGGGAATATTGGGTTATAAAAGGTTACACAAATTCTTCAGCATGAAAATGTCAGAGATGTAAATATGCTTAGTGTGTACCACAGTGTCTCCCTGAGCAGGAGAAACCAAGTGTGTAATGATTCCCAAACTTCTCTGAACAAGGCGTCGGGTACTGAAGCATCTCACTCAGGGCCGGGGGTCCTTAGAAGATACCTTGGGAATTGCCAATCTCCACCGGTGGTTTCTTTCAACCCCAGGCATTTTTTAAGTTTTCCAGTTGATTCCAGGTACAGTCAGACTTGATAGCCACCCTTTAACTTCTAAGAACCACAAGTCTAGATAATAAAGGGCTCCCAAGCATCAGTGTGGATGAGGGTACTGGGACAAACTTTTAGCATTTTTTTCCCAGCTTACCCTGCCTTGTCCCGCCTCCTCACACACCCATTGTAGCAGATACTATTGGTTCGCTGCCCTGAATCTATTCTACGGTTTCCTCTTTCCTAAGAGAATCCTGACTTCGTTCAGGTAGCCATCTCCCCTCCAGCCACATGACTCATGGGAAGGTCACCCCTAGCCAGCATGACATAGTAGTAATCCATTTCCCGTCACAATGAGTGGCCACATGACCCAGTTCAGGCCAGTGAAAAATTAGTGGAGGTCTTCAGGGCACCTTGAGAAAGATCTCCTTGTTAATAAAAAGAGACACAGAGAGTCAGAGGCACAGTGGCTCATGCCTATAATCCCACACTTTGGGAGGCAGGAGGCTCACTTGAGGCCAGTTGGGTAACAAACACAAAAATTAGAAGTATTAGCCAAGTGCGGTGGTGCATGCCTGTAGTTCTAGCTACTCAGAAGACTGAGGCAGGTGGGTAGGGAGGTCGATTTGCTTGAACCCAGGAGTTGGAGGCTATAGTGAGCAATGAGCACGTCACTGCACTCCAGTCTGGGTGACAGACTAAGTGTGATGCCCCGCCCCCCACCAACACCATCAAAAAAAGACACATAGAGATGGGCTGTCATGTTGCTGGAAACCGTCCGCTTGTTACTTTGACAGCTACCTTTAGACTGCGAAGGAACCATCTGAAGACGGTAGAGCAGAAAGATAAAAGGCACTCGGCCGCTTGGCTGTTTAATGAGGTCTTTAAACAGCTGACATTGGTGGCTCATGCCTGTAATCCCAGCACTCTGGGAGGCCGAGGCGGGTGGATTGCCAGAGCTCAGGAGTTCGAGAGCAGCTTGCGGCCCTGGTCCAGTCTCCACGAAGAAGGCCACTTCTTCAGCAGGCCACTGCTGACCTTTGGATAAGTCCTTTCTTTTCTACAAGCTTCTTGATTCTGTCTGTCCCTTTCTGTAAAGAAATAAAGTGGGCTCCTGGGCTGTTTCCAGTATTTCAAAAAGTCAGAAGAACCCCGTGTGTCAGCGTGACTTTGGCAATGCCCCAACCCTCTGCAGCCGGGGTGATTCTGGTTGGACTTGGCTATGAATCCGGCTCTAAGTGACCTTGACTCTCTGCAAGGACTGGGGGTGCCTTGCCCTCCCCATCACCCCACGGCTCAGTGACACGAGAATGTGCTGGCCCAGCAAAGCCATCCCTCCCTGGAGCCATTCTCCCAGAGCTGGGGATGACCAGCCCTCGGCATAGCCTGCGGGCCAGGAGGACCCCCAGGGCTGCTGACCAGGCACTTTCACTCACTGAGAACCTGCGCCTGGGGCCAGGCCCCGCCCCCTGAGGCCAGGCCCCGCCCCCGAGGCCACGCCCCCTCTCCCGGCGGCCCGTCGCGCTAGTTCCCGCCCCCCAGTGCTGCCTCATCCGGGCCTCAGGCACTTCCACATGTCCACGCCCCACTCGCGCGTTGCCCTATCCGGTCTTGCCCTAGACCCGGGAGTCCCTGCCGCCCGAGCACAGCTCAATCAGATTTTCCCCGCCCCCCACGCGGGGGCCCCGCCCCTCGCCCTCGCCCCGCCCTTCCGATGCGGGTGGCGGAGGCGCGTCGCGGCGACCCTCAGTGCCCCTGCGAACATGGCGCTGCGAGTGGCGCGGGCCCTGGGGGCTCTGGCCTGCAGCCTGCGCTCGGCCTCCGCGCCCGCCGCGCTCTGCCCGCCGTGGTCCTGGCGGCTGGGAGCGGGCGCCGACGCTGCGCACGGGACCCGCTCTGCTCGCAGGTAGGCGCGGCGGGCACGTGGGCGAGGGGGCCCTCCCTCCCACCCGGCCGTCTCTGTCGGCGCAGAGCTGGACGCGAAGAGGGTCGGGCTCCCCCTCCGGAGCCACCCGGTGCAGAGCGAGCGGGATCCCCAGTTTCGTGGCCGCTTGTCTCTCCTGAGTAGGTGTGAGGAGATACGAGCCGCCTTTGTACTGTGGGCCTAAGTGAGCGGGAGGGGAGGCCTGGAGGACCGCGGGCGGTGGTGTGCGGGCTGGGCTGGTCCTCGCGGGGAAGCCGGCCGCTGGCGCCGGCCAACGAGTTTCTCAGTGACCTCACGTCATCTTGCATTTGGGACCCTACATGTGCAGGTCTTTAGTTTGCTAAATGGGCCGCCACTAAAAACACCGAACACTTACTAAAATTAACTAGAACTCTGGGTCTAGATTTTTACTAGTTAAAGCAAGCATAACATTGAAGAGTCAACCAGTTTCATGAAAACCGATTAAAGTCTTCTGGACTCTACTACAGAAAGTTCTTAAAGCCAGTATTGAGGCATTCATGTGTGTTGGAGCAGAAGTGATTCCCTGACCTAAATGGACTTGACCTGCCCATAAATGTCTTGGCCATCTGTGTTACTTTGGCACAATTAGTGCCGCAGAAAAAACAGTTTTCTTTACGTGCAAATACATGAGACATAAACTGCTTCTTCTAAGAACTCAGGTTTCTTAGCATGCATACATCTGTGATGGTTGTTGTCTCATTAACTTTGTTGTTTTAGAAACCTGTTCGAATTTTTAGTTTACTCCAAAGTTTGATGCATGAAGATTTACTTTTCTCTCGCTAATAGTCCTTCATCTCTATTTGTGATACATATCAGGACATTCCCAATTTGAATACAAGTGTAAAGCGTTTCCCAGATAAGAATTTATTTCCAAGTCTATGGTTTTTGTTTTACTTTTATTGGGTGTTGCACTGTCTTTGTCTGTTTGCATACTCTGGTTATCTAGTTAAATATTGGCCAAAATATCAATGCCCATGATCTGGTTAAGCAATTGGGTTTTTAATAGCTGACAAACCCCAGTTCCAATTCTGGGTCTGCCTCTTATGAACTAACTATGTGATCTCTTAACTTCTCTGAATCTCAGTTTCCTTTATCAGAAAAGTGGCGAATAATACATACTTCACAGAGTTGTTGGGAGGATGAAATGAAATAATGTATGTAACTGATTTACATATAGTTTGGGACATAATGAGCACTGGATAAATGTTACTTGTTATTTAACATTAGTGTGTAGGCTTGGCGCCTGTAGCTCAAGTTGCTAAGGTGCCAGCCACATACACCAGAGCTGGGGGTGGTTCCAGCTACTTGGGAGGCTGAGGCAAGAAAATCATTTAAGCCCAGGAGTTGGAGGTTGCTGTGAGCTGTGATGACATGGCACTCTACGCAGGGCGATAGCTTGAGGCTCTGTCTCAAAACAAAAATAAAAATAAATAAATAAATAAATATGATTGTGTACTAAGAAAAAAGTTGACTGATGTTAGTATGTTTGACCAGTGACCTTGAAAATTTTCACAAATTACAAGTACTAATTTTCTAAAGCCCCAAACCATGTTTTTCAAGGCCCAGTTAAGAAATAATTACCTAATCTCCTGTCCGTTTTTCCCTGTTCAGCCAAGGTTAAAGGAAAATTATACTATTCATTGTCTTTAGCCTAAATAGAATGCCCAGTAAGGGAAAAAGATTTGGAGTCTTGAAAGTCAAGTGGACCCACGTGCCCTGAGGTTAGTAATGTTGCTGCCTTCTCTAAGCTTGTGGGCCATTTCAGAGCAACCTTACTCCTGAAATTATCTTTACAATTAGGCGAGGCCAAAGTCAGGACAGTAGTCTCAGGGAGAACATAATTATAATTATCCAGCCCTTACTTTCAAAAGGCATATTAAATTTAAACTGCTCATAATTGGTAATGTGATTGGTAAGTTAGAGAGTTGTAAGAGAATGAGAGGGAGAATTGAGTGTTGCAACCAAATAACTGTATACCATCTATTTTGCTCAGAATTCCCCCCTTTTTTTTGTAGACAGTCGCACTGTGTTCGTCTTGGTAGAGTGCCATGGCATCATAGCTCACAGCAACCTGAAACTCTTTGGGCTCAAGCAATCCTCTTGCTTCTGTCTCTCTGGTAGCTGGAACTACGGGCACCCACCACATCACCCCGCTAATTTTAGAGACAGGGTCTCAGTTTTGCCCAGGCTGGTCTCGACTCCTGAGCTCAAGCAATCTACCTGCCCTGGCGTCCCAGAGTCCTGGGATTACAGGTATGAGCCACCCAGCCCAGCTTCAGAATCCCCTTTTCTTAAACTTGAAAACATTATTTCATTCCAGCTTTTAAAAGCTTACTATGTGCCAAGCACTGTGTTTAGAATTGGAAATACAAATGTAAACGAGATAAACCCTGCTCTTTTGGCTCTGTACTCACAATCTGCTTTCTGGGGAAAACTGACAAATGGATGGTATGATAGCACACTAAGTACTGTGAGTGTTTGGGGGTGTGTGAAGGGGAGGGGGTGGTGCAGGGTCCTGTGACAGCAAATAGAATGGCCCAAGAACGCAGACTCGATTAGACAAGCCTTTGCACAGGAAAAGCCTTCTTAACGGAGACCTGTAGTAGTTAGAAAAGGTGGTAGGTAGAACCGTTTCGGTCAGAACATGATGTACAAATCTTAACAACCTTTCTTACCTAAACACCAGATTTACCTGAAACATTCAGTTATTTAAAGGGGAATGAAGCAAAGTAAGTTTCTTTGGGACAGATTTTGCAGCTTCTTGCATTGAAGAGTATAGAATTTACAAAGTTCCATAATGAATAGGGGGAAAAGAAATGATTTATACAGTTACATACATCGGAGCAGTAATCAAAGCAACTTAATGCTGTTTAAGTATAGCCTTCTTTTGGGTGAGAGGTAAGAATGAACCAGCAAGACTTACTTTAAAACAGTATTTGAATTATCGAACCATTTTCCTTTTAATTTCTGCTGCATTATTTTTGGGATAATAGTTGGTTTCAGAATGGGAAATATATTTAAGAATATAGCAGCTTTTTTTGAAAAAAAGTATTTATTAAAGCAAGAACAACAGTAGAACCTCTGTAAGTTGATCACCGAGGGGACTGTAACAAATTGGTCAACATATGGGGGTGGTCATTGTAAAGAACTAGACCTGCTTTACTGCAGGTAAAGTACATATGATGCATATCCAGGCTAGGAAACTTAGATGAACTTAAGGAGAGCATCAAGGTAGGGAGGTAGTCTACTGTACTTTTAACTTTAAGTCTTAAATAGCTTTCTTCACATCTCTTAACATTGGGCAGTCTTTCTTCCAGGAATCCCTGAATAGTTTGATTGTATCTTTAAAGGGAAGAAGCTCGTAGAGTCAAAGGTTGGACCCATCCAGTGTATGTTGAACATAACTTGACTTTCAACAATTGGTGGATTAGCTCTGAGGTGCCTCTTGAGTTCTGATCTCAGTTTTCTTGTTAAATAATGGAGTCACTTTATTCAAGGATGGGCTTAAATTTAATTAAAGTAGAATTTTAAGAACTCAGGCAAATTATAATTGTTCCAGGAGGTCAGTTTCATTCCTACAAATGTGTTCCAAATTTTTTGTGATTCGGGCTAAGTAATTTCAAGCAGTTAATCTGCAGGATGGTGGCTGTGGAAGTCAGAATCTGCTAAGGAGTGTGTAACAACTCACTTGGAGCACTGGGCCCATACCTGGCCATCAGTGAATTAACAACAGCAACAAAAAAGCAAATTTCCAAAAGATGCCCAAGGTGTTCAAATCAAGTCAACTCTGCCTGAATGATACCACTGTTTAGAAACTGTGCCATCTTTTCACATGATCTTTGTGCTTTCCTGTGTGTGCTGTTGAAAGACAGTGTCAACAGGTCAGGTACAAATATTGAGAAAGTCTTACCTTTTGACAACAATGGTGATAAGTGCTTTTTAAGATGTGATGCCACTGCTTTTCTGAAATATCTGTCTTCTGTTTTAGTGCGTAAATTCACAGAGAAACATGAATGGGTGACAGCAGAGAATGGTGTTGGAACAGTGGGAATCAGCAATTTTGCACAGGTATTGGATTGTCTTGAAATAATTTGTGAGAGTTCTGGATTGTCTCTACCCTTTAATCTGTTTAATCTGCACTCTGGGCCCCTCAAAGGCCCACAGAAGAAAATAAATCAGAAGTGAATCAAGTAAACCTAATTTAGTTAGGGCATTATGTGGTTGTGTAAGAGATGTTGAAAAGTTAATACTTAAAGCAGGAAATATGCCTTATTCAAGAAACAATTGTATACTGGGCAGTTAAGGGAAGAAAAGAGGAGCAAGATACAGGGCTACAGTGTTGCCAGCATTTTGTGATATGTAGGGTACAGTGATATGTAGGTGACAAGGAGACATGAAGAAGGAAAACCTAAATAGACCCGATTTCACAAAGGAAAGCTTTTAGCTTATCTTTTCTCTATTAATTCCCTATCTCCACTGATGCCATATTAAGATGTTGTAAGAAAATGAGAAGCCAAATGGTAGCATGGGTTAGTGATTGGAATGTCTCTAACATCCCTTGAGACAAGGGATGTCTCAATTGGGTGAGGCGGGAGGGGAAAGGAATGTTAACTGATGGGAACATGGTCATATGTCACTTAATGCCAGGGATGTGTTCTGAGAAGTGCATCACTGGATGATTTCGTCCTTGTGCAAACATCAGAGTGTGCCTACACAAACCTAGGTAGTGTGCCTGCTGCTCCAAGGCTACAGACTGTCCTCAATACTGTAGACCAGTGGTTCTCAACCTTCCTAATGCCACAATGTATTTTCATTGTTAAAAAGGGGTTGCAACCCACAGGTTGAGAACCGCTGCTGTAGACAGTTATAACACAGTGGTTGCTGAATATTTG
This sequence comes from Perodicticus potto, assembly GCA_963574655.1. Taxonomy (NCBI): domain Eukaryota; kingdom Metazoa; phylum Chordata; class Mammalia; order Primates; family Lorisidae; genus Perodicticus; species Perodicticus potto. Next base: position 55,434 of record CAUYRH010145089.1, read on the forward strand.
TGTATCTAAACACATCTGAACATAGACAAGGAATGGTAAAAATGTGGTACAGGCTGAGCATCCATACTCCAAAACTCTGAAATGCTTTAAAATCTAGTTTTTTGAACACATATGATGCTCAAAGGAAATGCTGATTGGAGCTTTTCAGATTATAGATTTTTGGATTAGGAATGCTTAGCTAGCTAAGCATAATGCTAGCTCAGTATAGTGCAAACATTCCAAAATCTGAAATGTTTCTGGTCCCAGGCATTTTGGATAAGGGATATTCAACCTGTAATATAATCTTAGGAGACCACTCTTGTATAGGCAATCTGTTGTTGAACGAAACATTATGCAGCGTGTGGCTGTGTACACAGTTCCTCAGAAACGCTAGCTTCCTGGGTATTGACAGTCTCTGACAGTTGTCTCTTGGTTGGCATATCTGTGTTCCTATGATGAGGTGCAGAACATGTTATTTGTGGAATATCGTGTAAGGTGTTGTGCTCACCTCCTGTAGTTTATCTTTGAAGGGAATCTCCTACCTGGAGATGACATACACACATTACACAGTAGATGTCACCTGAGGGATACAAAGGGTTATAATTCACTCATCTGATAAACTGCTTCTTTCTGGAATCAAGATCTTTGGGGACAATAAGGCATGGGGACTGTGATGTGCAGAATGAGTAGGATTTCAGCCCGTGCAGTAGGGGTAATGGTCTATGTAGAACTGCAGAGGTAGAAAGGCACAAAGTGTGTTTGTGTGCAGAAGAGCTGGTTACCTTGTTTGGGGCACATGGTTTGTGACAGGGATCACCGTGGTTTATAGGCCAAATGTGGCTGCAGCCTGTTTCTTGCAACTTCTGAGTTAAGAATAGTTTTTTTCATTTTCAAAGGGTTATAAGGAAAACAGGTGACTGTGGCTCATTAAGTATAAAATATATAGTATTAATATTATCTTAATTATAGGGGATTCAGTGTTTGGCTTGTTCCCATTTACTGGGGAGTCTTAATTTCACATCCTACAGGCTTTTGGTTTTGTTTTGTTTTATTTAGGAAGCTTTGGGAGATGTTGTTTACTGTAGTCTACCTGAAGTTGGGACAAAATTAAACAAACAAGGTGAGTGTTTTTCTCATCTAAGAATGTCATGATTCATGTCATGATTTTTCTTTACCTAATCTCAATAATAACTTACCTGAGTTGGGTGTGGTGGCTCACACCTGTAATGCTAGCAGTTTGGGACGCCAAGGTGGATGGATTGTCAGAGCTCAGGAGTTCAAGACCAGCCTGAGCAAAGCAAGACCACCCTCTCTACTAAAAATAGAAAAAACTAGCCAGGTGTTGTGGTGGGTGCCTATAGTCCCAGCTACTCAGGAGACTGAGATAAGAGAATGACTTCAGCCCAGTTGTTCGTGGTTGCTGTGAGGTATGATGCCATGGTACTCCTCCAAGAGAGACTGAGTGAGACTCTGTTTCCAAAAAAAAAAAAATAATAAAATAAACTAAAAAAAAAAAAAACTTATTTGCACCCAAGTATCGATCGACTAGCATGCTTTTGATGTATATAATAGAATATTCTTTTTTTGTTGTTGGAATTTTTGGCCAGGGCTGGGTTTGAACCCTCCACCTCCAGTATATGGGGCCAGCGCCCTACTCCTTAAGCCGCAGGCACTGCCCGATAACAGGATATTCAAATAAAAGTATTACTAGTTTAATAATGGGGAGTTGTTATCTCATAAAGGCAGTCCAGAGATAGGTGGATATAGGTTTAACAAGGTTTCTTCTTTTTGTACTTTTTCTGCCTCAGTGAGGTCACGAGATGGTGATGAAATCTGTAATCATCACATTCTCAAATGACAATCTCCAGAAGTGGGGGAGGAGGCAGGCTCTCTTGTCCCTCTGTTGAGAAGGAACATGTCACCCAATGATGTCTTGGCCGATGTTTTCTTACTTCCCGGTAGCAGGTTTGGGCTATATTGCCCTCCCAGCTATTGGGGATGGTGGAAGGACGGCAGGGAGCTTTTTCAGACTTTGTAATGGAAGGTGGGAAGTAGAGAAAAATGGCTCTTAACACCTCCCTGCATACTATGTAAGACACTGAGGTCTATTAAGTTTAAAAAGTAAATGCTGTAATTGGGTAAAAGAGGTGAAAGCTATGTTGACTAGTAGCATGTAAGCATTCCAATTTGTACAAATAATCAACACAACGAATCCCATAATGGCGTAAATTATGTATGATCTGTGTACAAATGACTTAATAAAAAATAAATTAAAATGGAAAAAAAAAAAAAGGTAAAACCTGCTGGTTTTTTGGAGAAGTAGACAGTATCCAGAAACAACACAGGTTCAGGAATCAGAACCTGGTCTTAAATCCCAGCCCTGTAATTTATCATTTGTGTGACTTCAGGGTAATTTCTTAGTTTAGATATTATCCATAAATTAGGATACTTGCCTCACAGAGTTGTTGTAAGGATTAAATAAGCATAAGGTGCAGCATAAGACAAGTGCTTGAAGGCTGGGCACAGTGTCTGACATCTGTAATCCTAGCATAGCACCCGGCTATTTTTTAGAGACGGGGTCTCCCTCTTGCTTAGATTGCTTTCAAACTCATGAGCTTAGGCAATCCACCAGCTTTGGCCTCCCAAGTGCTGGGATTACAGGCATGAGCCACTTGGCCTGTTCTAAGTGTTTTATTTTTTTTATTTTTTATTTTTTTGAGACAGAGCCTCAAGCTGTCACCCTGGGTAGAGTGCTGTGGCATCACAGCTCACAGCAACCTCCAATTCCTGGGCTCAAGCACGTCTCTTGCCTCTGCCTCCCAAGTAGCTGGGACAGCAGGCACCTGCCACAACACCTGGCCATTTTTTGGTTGCAGCCGTCATTGTTGTTTGGCGGGCCCGGGCTGGATTTGAACCTGCCAACTCAGGTGTACATGGCTGGTGCTTTAGCCCGGTTAGCACAGGCGCCGAGCCCTAAGTGTTTTATTTACTGTGTATCCACTATGCCACTTTCAAGCAGATTATAAGTTTCTGAAGGTCTCTTTATAGCAAGTGAGAAGCATGACCATTTTTGTCCTTAATATCCTTAAGTTAATGAATGTCCTTTTAAAATTTTCTGGTAAAATTTTTCTTATTAGTTTTACTAAGTCTACATACCAATTAAATGCATGGATCTTAAGTGTACAGTTCAATGAGCTGTGAAATATGTATATATCTGGGTAAACCTTCGCAATCAAAACTCTTCGATAGGCAATCTCTTCTCTAATTTCTACATCATAAGTTAATATTGCTTATTCTTTAATTTAAATAGAATTACCAATTTCAACATAAGAATTTTGAAGGGACACAAAACATTCAATCCATAACTGGTATAGTATTTCATACATCTCATTAGGTTAAATAGCTTGATAGTGTTCAAACTGTATCTTTACTGATTTTTTTTTAAACTCTCCTATTGTGATTAGTCAGATTTTCCTTTTAGTCAGTTTTTGCATCATATATGTCATAGCTCTTTTATTAGGTTGATAAGACTTTTAAGAGTCTTAGTTTTGGCGATGAATTGAGCCTTTTATTGTTATAAAATGTCCCTTTTTGTCTCTGGCAGTTGTCCTTGTCTTGATGTCTACTTTGATGTGAATGTTCTATGCCAGCTTTCGTATTTCCCTTTTTTTTTGGTGGTGGTGGTGGTGGTGGGTCTCGCTCTTGTTCAGGCAGTGCAGGGGTGTTATCATAGGTCAAACTGCAACCTCAAACTCTTGGGCTTAACACCTCAGCCTCCCAAGTAGCTGAGATTGCATGAGACTGCAGATGTGTAACACCCTACCTGGCTGTTTTTTTTCTGTATTTGGTAGAGATTAGGTCTTGATTTTGCTTAGTCTGGTCTTAAACTCCTGACCGCAAGTAATCCTCCTGCCTTGGCTTCTTGGAGTTCTAGGATTACAGGTATGAGGCACCACCCTTGGCCTGGAGTTCTTTTTGGTCATTATTTCTTCAAGATGTTTTTTCCTAATTCATTCTCTCTTTTCCTTCTGTTCCAATTACACATTTGTCTGATCACTTGATACTGTCCCTCAAGCCCCTGAGGCTTTTACATTTTTCAGTCTTTTGTTTGTTAAGCTGTTCAGATTTATTAATTTTGATCTTCACGTTCGTTGGTCGTTTCTTCTGCTGTCTCCCATCGGTTAATGCTGCCCACTGAATTTTTTATTTTAGATATTATAGTTTCCAGTTCTAAAATGTCCATTTTTGAAATTCCCATTTCTTTCCAGGAATTTCTCCCGTATGTTCATTCATTATGATGATTTTTTTCTTAGGTCTGTGAACACGTTTATAATAGCTACTTTAACATAACATATGGGTCACTTTAGGATCTGTTTGTGCCTTTATCTCTTCACTATGGCTTTCCCATTTTTAGAATTTCAACTCTCAATATCCAGCCACTCTGGCAGCCCCACACTGTATTCTCTGACCTCTCAAGCAAATAAGACTATGGTTTTCTACTTGTAGTCTAGTCACCCTGTTGTCTTTGGATGGGGCAGTGTTTTCAGGGGACAAATTATATAAATAGAGATCTCATCCAGTTTGGTTCCCATTTTCCAATGATTTACCACTGCCCCCTAATTACTCTATGAAGCCTTTCATATTCAGCATGAGCATCCCAAATCTGAAATCTGAAATGCCCCCCAAATGCAAAATTTTGAGCACCAACATGATATTAAAGGAAATGCTCATTGAAGCCTTTTGGATCTGGGATGCTCAACCAGTAAATACAGTGCAAATATAGTAGAACCCTCTGTTGGCCACCCAAGGGACTGTAACAAACTGGTCAACAGACAGGTGGTCAACGTAAGAAGGAAGTCAACATCAGGAACTAAGCCTGTACTGATAGGAATATATGGTATATGTCTGGTCTATAAAAATTAGGTCAACTTAAGGAGGTACCTCGGTTAGTATAGGGAGGTGGTCAACTATGGAGGTTCTACTGTGTTCTAAAATTAAAAAAAAAAAATTCCCAAAACATTCAGGTTCCCAAGCATTTTGGGTAAAGGATATTTAACCTATAATTGTCGTTTATGTTAAGTTCAAAGTTTATAACTTGTACTTGGAAGAAGCTAGCCTGATGAGGTACTTCACCATTACTGGAACATTCTATCTGAAGTTTTTTTTTTTTCCCTGAGCCACAGTGAGTTTCACTGAACACACACGTGTCTGGTATTAGGGCACATTACTATTTGTTATTTACTGCATCCAGGGCAGAGGACCACTTTTATTTATTTATTTATTTATTTACATTTTTTTTGGAGACGACAGTCTCACTTTGTCTCCCTTGGTAGAGTGTCATGGTATCATAGGTCACAGCAACCTCAAACTCTTGGGCTGAAGTGATACTTTTGCCTCAACCTCCCAAGTAGCTGGGACTATAGGCACCCACTACAATGCCCAGCTAGTTTTAGAGACAAGGTCTTGCTCTGGCTCAGGTTGGTCTGCAACTCCTGAGCTCAAGCAATCTACCCACCTTGGCCTCCCAGAGTGTTAGGATTACAGGCGTGAAGAGTGGTCCATTTTATTGAACTTTCTTATAGGTTAGCATAAGCATGACAAAACCTATGGTTTTATTTTTAATTAAAGAAATTTGGTAGTTTTTTATCATGACTGTGAGAGGTGACCATTTCCATATTTTATATTTTCAAGTCCTTGACTTTTAACATTTAATATTTATTTTAATTCTTTTCCATTTAGATGAGTTTGGTGCTTTGGAAAGTGTGAAAGCTGCTAGTGAACTATATTCTCCTTTATCAGGAGAAGTAACTGAAATTAATGAAGCTCTGGCAGAAAATCCAGGACTTGTCAACAAATCTTGTTATGAAGATGGTAAGTTGTTGCTAGAAATTTTTAGAGGGTTACTGCTACAGTTAACATTTAACGTAGAGTTTAAAGCAAATTTAGCTGCTTGTGACTTCATCTTTTCCACTTCTTAGTACTAAATAGAGATGTTCTGCTTTTAAAAAGGGAAAAAATTAGCTCAGTGGTTCTCAACCTTCCTAATGCCAACCCTTTAATACACTTCCTGTGGGTTGTGACCCACAGGTTGAGAACCGCTGGATTAGCTGAATACATAAGGTTATATTCTAAGATCTCAGACAATAAAAACATTGCTTTATTTTGCAAGGTTTTTAGTGTCAGTTATAGGTTCGTTGGTATACTGTGAACCCCTGTGAAGTATTAACCTCTTTAAAAGTAAAGCATCCACTCATATTGTTTGGTGTAGGTAGTGACAAACTAAAATATATTGCATTAATTTTTGTTTTTTTACCTTTTCATTTTTGTAAAAACCTAGTGAGTAAGCTAACAGCAGTTTTCTCCACTTTACAGATGAATAGAGACTCCAAGGGATTTATCTGTCAATGTCCCATGGCCAGTAAAAGGCAGTTATGATTATGATTAGGTTGTAGTTCTCTTCTTGCCTGTCACCTGGCCTTTCTAACTCTCTACTACTGATTTCTAATGCCCTTAAACTTAGTATTAGTGCTGGCGTTCCTTTTTTTGTTTGTTGTTTTATTTGTTTTGTTTTGTTTTTGCAGTTTTTAGCCGGGGCCAGGTTTGAACCCACCACCTCTATTATATGGGGCCGGGGCCCCACTCCTTTGAGCCACGGGCGCCGCCTGTGCTGGTGTTAATTTTTTTAAAGAAAGATATATGACCTTGTATATTTGAATTACTTAAAGATTTTAATGTTAGTTGTTGATGCTTATTATAACCTAAGAGTTAATTCTTTTCAACTGTGACATATGTAAGTGTACTAATTTAATTCTTAAGGCTAAAATCTAAAAGTTTCATTAACAGGTGGGGCTCGGTGGCTCACACCTGTAATCCTAGCACTCTGGGAGACCGAAGTGGGTGGATTGCTTGAGCTCACAGGTTGGAGACCAGCCTGAGCAAGAGCGGGACCCTGTCTCTAAAAATAGCCAGGTGTTGTGGCAGGTGCCTGAAGTCCCAGTATACTTGGGAGGCTGAGGCAAGAGAATCACTTGAACCCAAGAATTTGGAGGTTGCTGTGACAACATGACACTCTATCAAGGGTGACAAAGTGAGACACTGTCTCAAAAAAAAAAAAGTTCCATTAACAAATAATGTGATTTATGTAAAGAATAGTAGATTAATTTTGAGGCAGAAAATTAATTTTAAATTTTGATGAAATTTATTTTAAATTTTGGATGAATTATGACTTTAGAAAGTTGATTTGGAATATGAATTTTTTTTTTTTGCAGGTTGGCTGATCAAGATGACACTGAGTAACCCTTCAGAACTAGATGAATTAATGAGTGAAGAAGCGTATGAGAGATACGTAAAATCTATTGAGGAGTGAAAATGGAACTCCTAAATAAACTAGTGTGAAATAACTTAATCC
>CAUYRH010145090.1:0-22500 GCA_963574655.1 Perodicticus potto
TTTTTTTTTTTTTTGAGACAGAGCCTCAAGCTGTCACCCTGGATAGAGTGCTGTGGCATCACAGCTCACAGCAACCTCCAGTTCCTGGGCTCAAGCGAGTCTCTTGCCTCCGCCTCCCAAGTAGCTGGGACTACAGGCGCCGCCACAACGCCCGTCCATTTTTTTGGTTGCAGCCACCATTGTTGTTTCGCGGGCCCGGGCTGGATTCGAACCCGCCAGCTCAGGTGTACGTGGCTGGCGCCTTAGCCCATTGAGCCATAGGCGCCGAGCCCACCTTCAGGTATTTCTGCCCCAAATGTCTAATTCCAACCTAATTATAAGAAATCATTGGACAAATCCAAAATAAGGAGCAATCTACAAAATAATTGACCAGTATTTTTCAAAAGTGTCAAGGTCATGGGAGATATAGAAAGACTAAAAAAATTGAAGATTTGGAGACAAGTCAATCAGATGTAGTATTGAGATCCTAGATTAGAATCTGGAGCAAAAAAGGATATTATTTGACAAACTGGTGAAATTTGAATGAAGACTAGTTTGGCTACTAGCATATCAATGTTAAATTTTTTGGCTTTGATAATTACACTGAAGAAACTGAGTGAAAACTATGTGGGAACTCTGTACTATTTTTGCAACTTTTATCTAAGTCTAAAATTATTTCAAAATAAAAATTAGTAACCATAAAGAAATTTTTGTTTACTTAGTAATTTTTTTTCCTGGAACTGGTATTAATATTATAATTCTGAAACCATGTTATAACAGTTGTAGGATAGGACATAGCAAATGGCTAAATATATTAAGGGGAATGACAGTTTTGTGATAGAAGAAAGTTATGGACTGGGAAATTTGTTGGATTTGAATTGGAGAAAGTAGTATGAACTAATAATTTTAAATAAATAAATAAATATTTCCCTGTTACAACTTCTGAAAGGGCCTACAAGTGATAACTTACCTGTTGCACACCAAGCAGCCAGATCTTTGTTTACAAATATCATTCTCCACTAAAAGAACCCTAACTCTGAGACATATAAAGCATAAAGTCATTCTGGTAAATCACTGAATGATAGAAACAAGAATGTGCTGAAAGATTTGATAAAAAGACAAAAGAGGCTACTGATCTCATTGTCCAAATTGGGTAATTAGTATCAAAAGAATAGTAAATGACAAAAAATTCCATGGCAATACTAAAAGAGCCCCTGGCTATTCAAAAGAAAGAGATCTGGGAGAAATAAAGGGAGCACTCTTCTTTATAGAAAAATGTTAGCTAGCAAATGCAGAAGAAATAATAATAAGACAATCATTTTGCAAACCCTAGGGCAGTAATTGATTTTTTTCTGAGGATCATCCATGGATACTCCAACCACTGATTGAAAGGCTGAAGGTGAGTAGGATAATCATATGAACTTGTCCCCTATTACTTATCTATTATAGAGTGGGGGTGGGGAGGGATGGAAGGGAATTGTGCCTTTACAGTGGAGAGAGCTATTGGCTACCATGTTAACCAAACGATCACACTTATCATTGCCAGTAGTGGGACAGTCTGATGTTTAGTACCCCTGCATATTGCAGAAAGATGTGTGTTATATCATAATCAGACACATCCAGAATAGGGGATATTCTACAAGACCACTAGGCCCAGATTCTTAAAAAAAAAATAAAAAGAAACAAAAAAGGTAGAATGACCTGTTCTGAATTAAAGATGATAGAGGCATAACAACCAAATAAAATGTGGGAGACTTGATTGAATCCTGAATTGCAGAACTATCTTGAAACAACTGAGGAATTTAAATAAGGATTGCATATTATTGAATTGATTTTCATTTCCTTAGGTATGAATGTGATATGTGGGAAGATGACTGTATTCTTCAGAAATACATACTGAAATATAATTGGGATGAGGCGTCATGATTGCTATGACTTTTAAGTTGAGTCACAAAAGATATATATTAATATATAGAAAGAGATAAAGCAAGTATTTCAAAAAGGATCTAGGTACTGCTTATTTAAGTGTTCATTTTATGTTTTTACAACTTTTCTTTAGGTTTGAAAATCCAAATTTAAAAGTTGATATTAAAACAATAAACTAGCACACCTAACACCCACTCAAGGGCAGAGTAGGTATAAGATGAGCTTGGAACATCATGTAATACCAGAAATTTAGTATGTGATCAGAGTCATAATGGGAGTATGTAAGCTTCCAGGGGTTTCCACTGGCCAAATCAGAGACAATTTGAACACCAAAATAATTAAATATAATAATGAAATACAGTCATATCCCACACAACAATAGTTTGGTCAACCATGAACTGTATACATGATAGTGGTCCTGTAATATGATAATACCATATATTGATTGTTTCTTTTCTATGTTTAGATATACTATTGTGGTACAGGCAAGAGCTGCACCAAAGTGAACTGAGAATTCCTCAAGCAGGAGCTTTCCCAACCTACTGTAGGAGGTCCAGGAGCAGAGAGAGGAATGACACGAGACATTCAGATGCAGAATTTTCAGTGAAATAATCTGCTGAGGCAGGGAGAGACAAACATGATATCTGCCTGTAGTGAGGCAGATAGGTGCTGCTGTGAACTGAAATCGCAGGACACTTTTATTAGGACTTTGCGGCAAAATACTAATACAGAATGAAGAAATAAAGAGTTCATAGTCTCATGACTCAATCATGTGGGTGGTCTTTTGATTATGAAAAAGATCATCAGGGTGAAAGATAATAAGGCACCAAATCATAGAACAATTCTTAAGAGCAGAACTAAGTAAGTAACAGGGTTGCCTTAGGAGATGAGAGAGGAACAGTTCCGGTTACAGCTTTTGGGCTAGATCAGGGGTCCTCAAACTTTTTAAACAGGGGGCCAGTTCACGGTCCCTTAGACCATTTGAGGGCCGGACTATAGTTTAAAAAAAAAAAAAAACTATGAACAAATTTCTATGCACACTGCACATAACTTATTTTGAAGTAAAAAACAAAATCGGGGCAGCACCTGTGGCTCAAAGGAGTAGGGCACCATCCCTATATACTGGAGGTGGTGGGTTCAAACTCAGCCCCAGCCAAAAAGTAGCAAAGAGAAAAAAATGGGAGCAAATAAAAATATAATATTTAAAATGAAATAAAAGGCACCCCCATCTGCAAAAAAAAGAAAAGACCTCCTAACCTCAGAAAAAAAGGCCCCCCTTACCCACAAAAAAAGGCCCTACCAACTGCAAACTAAAAAAAAAATAGACCCCCTAACTTCAAAAAAAAAAAAAAATCCTAACTTGTTCTTACCTCAGTCCTCAGGCAGCAGCAGGCTCTGCACAGGCAAGCTCACTCCTCCCATCATGAGTCTCAGTCTCACCCAAGACTGAGAGGAGGAGTCGAGAGACAGAGAGAAGGAGGGGAGTCGGAGAGTGCGGCGCACATTCCACACATGTGCACTGTGGCCTGGGAAGAGTTGGCTGCTAAGCAGGACAGGCACCGCAGGCAAAACCCCCTTGGGGGCCAGATAAATGCCCTCAGAGGGCTGCATGTGGCCCTCAGGCCATAATTTGAGGACCTCTGGGCTAGATATTCTCGACTTGAGGGTAATTTTTAATTGCCTTCTAAATCTGCTGATATCCTGTTTCTACTAAGCTGCTGATGTCTTTCCAGATGTTCCTAAACCAGTATCCTGTTATACTGCTGAACTTTCCAACCCCCTTCACCAACGTCGGTGTGCTGAGCAGGGGGCAGGGTCTGAGGCAAGTCAACTTGCCCACACAAGTCCTCTGGACTGTCATGGTGCATTATATTTCTACTCACAATACACAAATCCTTACTAGGCTACAGTTGCCTATAGTATTTATGTATGTGTAGCCTATGAGCAAGAGACTACACCACATAGCCTAGGTGTGTAGTAGGTTCTACCATCTAGCTTTGCATAAGTGTACTCTTACAATGTGTGCACAAGGATGAGACTGCCCAGTGACACAGTTCTCATAATGTATCGTTAAGGTCAATGACTAAATAAACTGCTGGGAAAGACAGGTCTTCATGAATCTATACATATAATAAATAGACGGGGGCAGGAGGGATGCTAGTTGCTTGCAGCAAATGGTGCAGGAGGCTGGTAAATGATGGGCAGAAGAGCCAGGAAAGCAGCATTTTGCACCTAGTAGTGAAGGTCACATCAGGCAGGAACCCTCTTTTGGTGCTAAAGCCAGAGAGACAGTTTGATGAGTGGAAGATTTTCATGACCTGAACATCTCTAACAGATTACTTGTAAGTTCCAAAGGAGGAAAAATAGCAATAATTTTGCAGTGCAGCATGAGCAAATCAGAATTAGCATCTCCATTGTGAGGCAGATGACAGCATGTGCCACAGGCCAGGTACCTGAGAAGAAAACAACATCATCTACGCTCTTCCCTGCTGAGGTCACATAAACTAGATTTAACTCTGAATAAACATCAGACAAACTGAAAGTGGACATTCTATTAATATTTTAAGTAGTGAGGACAAACTATATTTTTCAAAGATGTCGGTGTCATAAGACCAAACTATGGAACTGTTTCAGATTAAGGGAGGATAAAGAGACAAGAAAACTATGTGTAATCCCTGATCCTGGATTAGATCCTATACCAGAAGGGGAAAAATGCTATAAAAGAGGATATTTGGTCCACTAACAAAATTGGCATAAGAAAGGAAAATGAGATAAAAATACCATGTCAGTGTTAAGTGTACTGAATTTGACTACCATGGTTATATAAGATAATGTTCCTATTAGCAAATATGTATTTGAAATATTTAGGGGTCAAGGGTCATTGATGTATATAACTTACCTTCAGATTTCAGAAAAACAATGTATGTGTGTGTGTGTGTGTCTGTTTATATAGAGAGAGACAGAGAGAGAGGACATGCCAATTATGAAACAAATGTCAAAGGTAAACAGTAGGTGAATCTGGGCATATGGGCATACATACCACAAATATCATTTCTGCAAATTATCTATAAGTTTGATGTTTTTATAAATAAAACTTTTTTTTTTTTTTTTGAAAAATGGCATTATGGGATCTGGTCATACACGTTTGTTTTCTCAGGTGATGCAAATGTGCACCCAGAGTTGAGAATCATTATTCTAGAGTGTTAAGATGCAACTCTAGGCCTCTTTGCTTCTTGGCCTACTTGCCCTGGCAATGGAGGCCTGTTCACTATGATGATTATGTCCTGCTCTGTAAACTTTCTTATTCTGTAAGCCTACCTTTCTCTTCCTCAATAAACTTGGTTCTATGCTTGCCTTAAGAAAAAAAAAGATGGAACTCTAGTGCTGCTTCCTATCTCTTTACTGGCTTCATACTGAAGCGCAGGTCTCCAAAATGAGAGGTGAACAAGAGGTGTGCGAGACTGTCTGTCAGGATCTCTGAAGAAAACGTGTATATCTAAAAATTAAGGATATGATTAAGCTTTATAAATAATGCTTGGATTATCAGTATAGATGCTTATGTGCACACACATATAAAATGTTGGCAGTATCAATTCAAATACTGGAGTGATGATTGAAGGATGTTTGGACATCATTGCTTATTTTGTTGCCCTCAGTAGAGTGCCGCGGCATCATACCTCACACTAACCTCAAACTCTTGGACTGAAGCAATGCCTTATGCCAGCCTGTTAAGTAGCTGGGACTTACAGGCCCCCACCACAATGCCCAGCTATTTTTAGAGACAGGGTCTCAGGCTAGTCTCAAACTTGTGAGCTCAAGCAATTCACTTGCCTTGGCCTCCTAGAGTGTTAGGATTACAGGTCTGAGCCATCACACCCGGTCTGAGCCACCGTGCCTGGTCTCCCCATACTTAATTTTTAAAATACCTCTATGCATTTGACTTGTGAAGGCTAATGCATATTCTTGCAAAATATAACTACTTATGGATTTTCAGCTTCGTCATGTTCGCCTAATGACACAGAATGGTTCTTAATTCAACACAATTCTTCAAAATGTGAGAATTTTTAACATAACTCCTATAACACCTTGTCACTAATGGAAGGTAAGCTTACTGAGAAAAGGAATAATGGTTAATGGACTTGGCATTCTCAGCCACTAGAACATTTTCAAGCACAGAGTGGAAAGGTCAATAGAATTCTTTTTAGTAACTAACATACTGACAAGCTATTTCTAATACATCTGTTTCTCCTGTAAAATAAAAATAAGGTATATTTTATGTACCAAATATAATTTTTAAGGTAAATTCTATTAATGCACACAGTAAGATCTATTTCTCATACATATTTTCTACATTACCCAAATGTTAACATTTGATATGAGCCAAAATGTACTGTTAACAGGGACCAGTATCATTCAGGTATGCATTGGTCACCTTTGCCCAGGCACAGTGGCAATGGCTGGACTCAGCTCAGAAGATCCTCTATTGGTATGTGATGCTAGAGAATGACAGCAACCTGGTTTTGGAAGGTGAGCTTTTCCCCTGTAACTTCATGGAGAAGAATTTCCATTCTAAGTTGATGAAACATCTCAAACCTCTGAAGAGTTGAATTTTTTTTAGTCTCAAGCATTTGGGTTCAGAAAGTCTTGGTTGCTTTGGGGCTCCAGAAAAGATGTTGGTGTCTTCACCTTCCTGATGAGAGCTGCTATCTTGCTGAGGCTGCACTAAGCTCCGTGCATGAATGTTCCTAAGATTTATAATTGCTTGTGCAATTATATAGCCAATTTATAACAGTATAAAATTCACCAGATGTTATTAGTATTCCTCTAGTCTAGGAAAAGTCTGGGGATAACATCCAAGTCCAACAATCCAGGCAGCTTACACTAATCAAAAACAAAATAATGATTAATGAGAATTACTTCGCTTGGAAAATCATTTAATGTTGGCATTAATCATGTTGATTCAAGAAAAGTACTCTATCAATGTGAGTTATATGGGAAAAGCTTGAAATATATCTCAGAATTAATGATTATTGATAGAAACTGCATAAGAAAGGTGCCTGATGAATGCAATGTATGTGGGAAGTCATATTTCTTTCTTTCTTTCTTTTTTTTTTTTGAGACAGAGCCTCAAGCTGTCACCCTGGATAGAGTGCCATGGCATCACAGCTCATAGCAACCTCCAATTCCTGGGCTCAAGCGAGTTTCCTGCATACACCTCCCAAGCAGCTGGGACTACAGGCACCCACCACAACGCCCGGCCATTTTTTGGCTACAGCCGTCATTGTTGTTTGGCGGGCCCGGGCTGGATTTGAACCCGCCAGCTCAGGTGTACGTGGCTGGTGCCTTAGCCCACTGAGCCACAGGCGCCGAGCTGGGAAGTCATATTTCAATACTAAGCTTGAGGAAATATCTATTGAAACTAAACCTCATTAATATAATTAAAATGGGAAGGTATATCAGGCATAATGAATACCTTGTTCTCCTTCAAACTTTGGAGCCATATTGTGGATTTAATGAATATGGAAAAGACTTTCACAAGACAGACTGCCAGCCAAGAGAGATTTTGTGCTATGAAAAACTCCTTTGGATGTAATGAATATCAAAGTGCTTTCATCCAAAAATCAATTGTCAGTGTATATGAGAGAACGCATATAAAATAAACCCCATGAAAGCAATAAATGTGGGCAATCCTGCAAGGTGTAATGGATTGTAAAATGTAAATAAAAAAATATGATGAAAAATATAAATGAAACATTGCATACTGAGAGAAACTCCATGAGTATTGTTCATTGGGAGAAACTTGGTTACTTGTCAACTGTTACGATACCTTGAAGTAGTCACTCCAAAGAGACATCCTGTGTTTATCCTCAGTGTATGAAGCTATAATCCAGACATCATACCCTTCTGTACATCAGAGAGTTCATTCAGAACAGGAGCACAATGGGCATCGTGAATGTTGGCAAGCATTTAAGACTTCAAACTTAAGAGAACTTTCATAGTGGAAAAATGTTATGAGTTTACTGAGTGTAGAAATGCTGAACACAAAAAGTCTCACTTTACCCATTATCAGAGAACTCACACAGAGAAATCCTGTGAATGCGATCAGTGTGGCAGAACCTTCAACAAAAAGGCATACCTCACAAAACACCAGAGGATACCCCCAAGGGAGAACCCCTATGTATGCAATGAATGTGGCAAAGCCTTTTACAGCAAGGCACATATTCCTAGACATCAGAGAATACACACAGGGGAGAAACCCTATGAATGTTCTGATTGTGGGGAAACTTTTTGTGTGGAGTCAACACTTACTGTGCATCAGAGAACACACATAGGGAGAAACCTTATGACTGTACCAAATGTGGGAAAACCTTACTGTGAAGTCAAAATTTACGATACATCACAGAATACACTCTGGGGATAAACCCTATGAATGTATCAAATGTAAGAAAACCTTCAGTAGTAATTCATTCACACCTCACAGTACATCAGAGTATGTATGTAGGGAATGTTGAAAATATTCACACGAGTCTTTCCTCATTGAACATCAAACAACAAACAAGGGGGAGAAAACCCATGGATGTACTCAGTGTGGGGAAGCCTTCAGTAGCAATTTGAATCTCAGTGAACATTGAAGAACACACAGGAGAGAAGCCCTACAGAAATAGTGAATGTGGATAATCTGCAGTCACAAATCAAATCCCAATGAACATTGCAAAACACACATAGGGCAGAATCCCTGTGAATGTGATCAATATGGAGACATCACTGTTTGTTCCTTACTAAATATCAGAGAACCACTATAAGTATAATAAATGTAAGAAATCCTTTTGCTAAAAGACAGACTGTGTGGTACATCGGATTGAATATATAGGAGAGAAAGTCTTTTAAATACTGAAAATATTTTAAATGTTGAAACCCCCAGATCATGTTCTTTAATCAAACCCATTGCACACCAGAGAACTGATGAAATCTAACACTGAACATTAAAGAATCATTATAATGTGACAAAAGTAAAGAAGAAACTTGTGTAAATGACCCAAAGTAATTGTACATTAGATTATTAGTCTGTGATTGAAACCTTATGGATAGTTTGGATATGTGTTAACATTTGACAAGATTTCAAAAAATTATACATCAGAGAATTCATTGTAAGGATTTATAACTTGGAAACACGTATTATAAATAAAGAATATGCATTCACAGTTTTTATATCAGACGTGATGTTAAATATTTCATAAAGGCAATATTTTGATATGTATATGTGTACGCACACAAATTAAAAAAAAAAAGAAACCCTTTAAAATTTGAATAAATTCAATGGTCAAGAAAATGGAATAAAATATAAAATTTCTGAGATGATACATGAATACGTTGCATTACAGGAACTATGCCTATATTAGAGCTGCATAAGCACTTTCAGAATAAGTGAGTATAGAACGTATGTACCCTTAGCAAAATAATTATAAGTAGTCACTGAGTTCTGCCTACCAGTTTTCCTTAATATCTTTCAACACTCTGTATATGTATTGTATTTGAGAATTTTTTAATATTATACTTAATACCCTTTCTCAAACACTTTGCTTGCCCAATTAGATGGTTTTGGCCATTGCTATTGAACATCTTTAATGAAGAAGTTGTATTTGTTATTGTTTATGTTTTCATTTTCTTTTTAAAATAAAGGTTTTATTTTGGAATAATTTTAAATTTAGGCAAAAGTTACAAAGGTGGTAAAGAGAATTCCCATACATCTTCTACCCAGTTTCCCCTGATGTTATCATTATACACAACCTTGGCACACAAAATTGCCTGCTTAAATCTGTTGTCAAACTCTTTGAGCAAATTTTTTAGTTATATGCCTTTCAGCTGCCAAATTTTTGATTATTTGCCTTTATAATTTGTATTTCTTTGTTGATATGGACTTTAAAAAATATTTCCCTTATGGTGGCGCCCGTAGCTCAGTGGGTAGGATGGCAGCCACATACACCAAAGCTGGTAGGTTTGAACCCAGCCTGCACCAGCTAAAACAATGAGAACTGCAACAGCAACAACAACAACAAAAATTAGCCAGGTGGGCATTGTGGCGGTTGCCTGTAGTCCCAGCTACTTGGGAGGCTGAGGCAAGAGAATTGCTTAAGCCCAAGAGTTGAAGGTTGCAGTGAGCTGTGACGCCATATGACAACATGGCAGTCTACCCAGGGTGACAGCATGAGACTCTCTCTCAAAAATATATATATATTTCTCTATGTCTTTGGCCATGGTTTCCCTTAGCTCTTTCATATATTTAAGCATATATGTTTAAAATTATTTGTTTAGTGATTTTGATGTGTAGATTTCCTCAGGGATGGTTTCCTGAATTTATTTTGTTCCTTTAAATGACCCAAGTTTTTGTTCCTTTGTATGCTCTGTGATTTTTTGTTGTTATTGAATATCGGGCATTTGACTATTATAATGTGGTAACTCTGAAAATCAGATTCTTTCCCTTCTGTAGGGCTGGTCATTGAAGGCTGTAGTACTTCATTTGTTTTTAGGCTTTTCCAAGCTCCCTTTGTAAAGACTATTGCTTGTCATGTGTAATCACTAAAGTCACTGTTACTTTATCTCATGTTCAGCTACTTTTGGACAGAGATTTCCTTAAATGTGAGGACATGAAGCAAGGAAACAAACAACCCCTGCTCCCACAAAAACAAAAACAACAAACTAGAAAGGAGTGGACCAACATCTCCCATCTCTGTAGACTGGCTCCGTGTACCTCTGTGCTGGGCACTCTTTCATCACTTAGCAAATATTGCTTTGTAGGGATCAGCTTGAGGTAAAAGCTAAAGATCTTATCAAGATTTTTCTGAGCACACAGTTTGTCTGAGCATGTGTGTGGCTTTCTAAGGTCCCTATGTGCTTGGCTGCTTTTGACTCTCCTAATTTCTCTTTTTTTATTATTTTAAATTGGTATGGGGCTACAGATGATTAGGTTACATTGTTGGCATTTGTTAGGTAGAGTCCAAGTTGTAGATGTGCCCTTCACCCAGGAGATGTGCCATATACCCTAAATTGTGCATTTTGGTGAGAGCACACCAATTTCCCTCTCTCTTTCCCTCTTTCCTCTGCCCCTCCCCCTAACTTGAGTGTAAGTGTTTTTCTCTTGTGTGGGTATTTATTCATCTACTGGTTTCATACTAGTATTGAGTACATTGTATTCTTGTGATACTTTACTAACTAGAATGTTCTCCAGCTCCATCCAGATTAATACAAAAGATGTAAAATCTCCATCATTTTTAAAGACTGAATGGTATTCCATGGTATACATATACCACAGTTTATTAATCCATTCATGAGTTGATGGGCACTTGGGTTGATTCCATATCTTGGCAATTATGAATTGAGCTGTGATAAACATTCTGGTGCATATGTTCTTCTGGCGAAATGATTTTTCTCCTTCTCGGTAGATACCTAGTAATGGGACTGTGGGATCAAATGGATGGTCTACTTTTAGTTCTTTAAGAATTCTCTGTGGGCTGGGCATGGTGGCTTACGTCTGTAATCCTAGCACTCGGGGAGGGCTAGGTGGGTGAATCACCTGAGCTCACAAATTTGAGATCAGCCTGAACCAGAGCTAGACCTCATCCCTAAAAATAGCCCAGTGTTGTGGTGGGTGCCTGCAGTCTCAGAACTCAGGAAGCTAATGCAAGAGAATCACTAGAGCCCAAGAGTTTGAGGTTGCTGTGAGCTGTGATGCCATAGCACTCTACTGAGGGCAACAAAGCAAGACTGTCTCCAAAAAAGAAAAGAATTCTCCATACTTCTTTCCAAAGAGGCTGATTTAGTTTGTAAGCCCACCAATGGTGTAAAAGTGTTCCCTTTTCTCCGCACCCTCTCCAGCATGTGCAGTTTGAGGACTTTGTGATATGGGCTATTCTTACTGAGGTTAGGTGATATCTCAATTATAGATGATGAGCATTTTTTCATTTGTTTATTGGCCATTTGTATGTCTTCTTTGGAAAAGATTCTTATCTTTTGCCCAGTGAAAAATGGTGTTATTTGCTCTTATTTTGTTGATTAATTTGAGTTATCTATAGATCCTAGTTATCAACCCTTTGTCAGATTTATGACATGCAAATATCTTTTCCCATTCTGAAGCTGTCTATTTGCTTTAATTGTGTCTCCTTATCTGTGCAGAAGCTTTTTAGCTCAATTAAGTAGCATTTATTTATTTTTGTTGTTGTTGTGATTGTCAATGGAGTCTTCTTCAGAAAGTCTTTCCCTAGGCCAAAATCATCAAGAATTTTTCCCACATTCTCTTCCAGGATTTTTATCATTTTATGTCTTTGATTTAAATCATGAGTCAATTTTTGTAAGTGGTGAGAGATGTGGGTTCAGTTTCAGTTTTTTACATGTGGTTATCTAGTTCTCCCAGCACTTGTTGAATAGGGTGACTCCCCTAATTTCTCAAGAGTCTCACTTTAGCTTCTCTTCTGGGCCTTAGGTGATCAATTCTGTCTCCCTGTTAATCTCTTGTCCTAGGCCTCTGTAAGTTTGTAGTCTTTCTTGTAGCTTTTACAAAGATACATATAAACCTGCATTAGGAGTGATGTGGCATGAGCACCTTCCATCAGTCTTTCAGGTATCCCCCAGAAAAGATAGAACAGAGGTACACAATAATTTTCAGTAATGTTTACTTTGTTTTCTCCAACTTAAGGTTGGATTTAAGAGCCCTACCGCCTCCTGCTCATGACCAAGACCACATAGTACTGAGGATAGGTTGAAGCAAGCATGGATCAATAGACTTCAGCAATTTCCTACCATTTGAAGATGGCTCTTTCTTAATTGAGTATTTTCTTAGTTGCTGTAAAGCCTTGACTGTTTTCCAGAATGCCTACAAAGTTGGTTCAGAGAGGTTTTGGTGGTTTTATTTTGTTATTTTTTTTCTTAATGGAGGAACCAGAGCATGGCATTTCCTAGTCTGCAATTTTGCTGACCTCACTCTCAGAAAACCTTATTTTTAATCCAGATCACTCACTTGTATTCTTACTTGTTAGATGCTCCAGAAGTCTGTAAGCAGCAGTGTGATGACTAAGAGAGCAGCTGCTATGTTCTTTTGCCAAACATCCATACATTTGGCAGATAAGGAGACAATGATTCTGAGTGGATTCACTGTTTATTACATATAGAAACAACAAAAGCAAGATTGACGTGGTTTTACCTCCTCATGTCTCTAGTCCCACAGCACAACATACAACTTGTGGCAGTCAGATGACACATGGGACAGGTGATGGGTTGCTGTGCTGTGAAAGAGCCACTCATAAACTATAGCCAAGTAGTAGTGAGACTTACACAGAATCCTGAAGCTGTATCTAAAGTGGAAGAAGGGGAGAAGATAGGAAGTCCTGAACCCAATTGAAGCTAGGTAGGTGGATGAGAAATTGCCTTGACCAGTCTTCTACAAGATGGGAATGAGAAACTGTCTCATGATAGCTCCTTACCAGCTATCCCCTAATGTAAAAGGAATTATGTTTCACCAACACTCAAGAGACGTACCAGCTCTCCACTGTGTCATGGCAGAGTAATCTGTCTACAATCTTTTGCTGCCAGCCAGCCCGCCTGATCAATGACGCAAAGATAGCACTGCAGAGGGAATGATTTGTCTGAAAGGGAATTGCTGTTGCTCTCTCAGGCATTCAGCAAAAACTCATCTTTACTAAGTTCTTATATACCCCAAATCATCAGATAATAATATCCAAGAATAAAGAACACAAAAGGTAACAAAAACTGTCATAACAATTCCTTGCTAGTATTAATGCAGCAAAACATGTACACACCTTTCTAAACTAAGAATGTCCTGTTTGGAGATAAACAACAATGGAGATAAACCACAAAGGTGCTGGGTTGTCTGTTCTGCTTGCCTACTTCCCTATATGATTACCTGAAAGCTATTGTGCAAATTATGGTAAGGGGACAAAGTGCAACAGCCCACTGCCCCCGGCAAGTAACCAGTTTCCAGCTTCGACTTGGCAGAGCCCTCCAGCACATTCTTTCCTTTAGGGCGTAACTGTCTGCTTTTTTCAGCTAGGCTGCTTCTGTGAGATGGGGGAGAATATCCCCCCAAACTCACTTCTAGCCCAAGTACTAGGAATGTTCTTTCTCAGGGCCTTGTAACCTCAAGGAGCACAAATGAAACCAGCTATCATTACGAGGGTGCAGGTGACTGTGCCCCTTCAACAATCTTGCATGTAAACTGCTGCAATAGTTTGGCTTTTTTATTTTACACATAGGCCACCCCATCAGCTACTCTAATTAATTATACCCATTATTACTATTTGTCTTAGACAATATTAGATGAGTGTGATCAAAATTGTGAGTACCACCTGGATGGTCATCTAGAGAGAAGACTATAGCCAGGCTCCCTGTCCAGAGCCAAGCCATGTAATTATGTTGCAAGTGCCATTGAAATTGACTATAAAGAGCCATACTGCTTCTCTTTAAGGTGAGAGACTGATTTGTCCACTTTCTGTGGTTCAGGAATCTAAATGAAGCAAGCTATTTTGGCAGTTACACATATCCTGCCTTATCTGGTCAGCAGAAAGTCAAAGGTAATGCAACTATGCATCACTACTCACACTAGAAAGTTTGTTCTTGGTTGTAGTTGCCTCTGTAATAGCTTTACTGTCTTGTGGTCGAGGTCCAATTCTTAGAAGTTTAAAACTTGAGATTATAATGTGAGAGATCTTACAAACCAGAAAGGACTTTTTGAAATATACAAAGGAATAGCTATTAGGCTTTTATCAGCACAGCCAGGTTGAAGATGACCTATTAATAATCAATTAATTTCAGAGCAGTATCTATAGTCTGCAAAAAGTATTCAAAGTTCTTCTTTTTTTTCTTTTTAGCCAATATAAGGAGACTACCAGGGTACCAGCAGTAATATGATAAGGCCAAGGAGAATCATATGATTTTCCAAAACTTATTGTTTTTATATTATCTTGGGTGAGGACCATCTGCCGCTAAAATCAGCAGTCCTTAGTTCTAGGTCCTCGAGTAGGATAGGGTTCAGTAGTTAAATTGAAGGCAGTGGTGACAATCTAAAACAAGGATTCTGAGATGACAGACTAATCAAGGTGTTCAATAAGTGAGAGCTGTCCATTTTCTGTTCCTATAACTGAATTCCTGAGACTGCGCAATTTATGAAGACAACAAATTTGTTTCTTATAGATCTGGAGGCTGGGAAGTCCAAGGCCAAGGTCCCACATACATCTAGTGAGGAGGGCCTTCTTGCTGGTGGAGACTCTGCAGAGTGCTGAGGTGGTTCAGGGCATCACATGGTGAGGTGGCTCATGAGGGAGAACTGTAAAGACCCATCTGACTCCATTTTATTAAAACTAACTCCATCTTGTTCCTCAGCCTTCATTTTGCAGCAGCATGCATACCGAAAGTGTTAAGTAACTCACTCTTTCCCCTGCCCCTCATCCTTGTGTCTGCCCCGAGTGATAGCAGCTCCTTCCCAGACTAGCCAAGGACAAGTATTACTCAGTCCCCTAAACCTCTATCAGCTCACCTCACACCCCCTCCCTTTTTCCTTTCTGTACCCTTAAAAACTCCCTCCTTTTCCAGGCCGTGAGCTTCTCCGTTTTCCTGCTGCACCAGGTGTGAGAGACCCCCAGCCCTGGCTGACTTGTAAATAAACCTCTTGATTTTGCATTGGATTTAGTCTCTCGGTGATTTATGTGGGGGATCCCTTGAGCTGTGCACAACAGAACCAACATGGTTTTTATAACAGACATACTCTCATGATAGGTAACCTACTCCCCTGCCCTATTAATCCATTAACCAACATATGGATCAATGCATTCATGAGTATAGAGCCCTCATGACCCAATCACCTGTTAAAGGCCCTATTTCCCAATACTCATACATTGGTGATTAAGTTTCTAAAACATGAATTTTGGAGGAACAGTCAAACCATAGCAAGAGCCAAAAAAATTTAATAGTCCTTCTCATCAACACTTAACTCCCAGGTTCTAAGGTGTTACTTCCCCAAAAGCTAGGGCTATTATTCCATGACCATGTCGTCAGTATAACCAATTCTTGAAGGAACCACTTCACTTCAAGTTAGGACTTGAACACATCTTTTTGAGGGAACACAATTTAACTCAACAGTCTGTCCTCTGCTCCTCCACCCATTCATGTCCTTCTCACATGCAAAATACACTCATCTCAACCCAACATGCCCTCAAATCTTAACCTACTTCAGTGTTAACTTTTAATCCAACATCTCATCTAAATATAATCTACTCAAACAAAATCCCATCTCGTAAATAATCTTAATAAGGCATGATTGAGACTCAGTATGGTCCATCCTGGGGCAAAATTCTTCTCTGTTTACAAACCAATGTAAGTCAAAAACAAATGGTCTGTTTCCAGGATACAGTGATGTAGGACAAAGGGCTAGAGGCAGGCCACATTTGTTGAGGGTGGCTGGCTACACATACTCCTCTAGATGACTACATTGATGTGCCATGAGTAACGCCTCACCAGTCTTCTTGGGTGTGTTTTTCTGTTCTAGCTGTTGAACCAGATAATTTTTCATTTAATGGATGTTCCACACACTCAAGTGACTGTAACTGATACTGCTAAATGTATTGTAAAAAATGACATTTTATTATCTGCAGTGCTTCTCTTAATGTAAAGGATGTTCCCAATGAAGGAATTAGTAGGACAGAAGGGCTGGGACAAGTGCACATCCAGGCACCCCCAGCCCAGCTATGTAATATCTGTAAAGCAATAAGCAATACAGAGGATGATCAATACCATGATTAAAGAGCTGGTAGGGACAAGAGTGCCTAACTATTCAACAGGCTGTACAGACTGCTCTCCCACTCTGGCCAATTAGTCCCTAGCCTTCTGAGCTACCAGTGTCAAGGTCTGGCCACTTTCCATCCTAACTCAGGGTGCCCTCGAACTTTATGATAGCAGATTGTGCAAGTTCCCTCACTCCTGTTTGTCACACATGTGAGCTCCCATGGAAAAAGACCCTTCACAATGAACATCAGTGGAATCAAGAGGTTGGTGCAGGTTGATCAGACCAGAGCCAGTCAGTAAAGATCCTAGACATCTGGATACACCACCTTGCAGGACGTGGTAGGCTCTCTGTATTTCAGGACCTATTTTTAAAAAGGTCATATTCTAGGCTTGGTGTCTGTGGCTCAAGCGGCTAAGATGCCAGCCATATACACCTGAGCTGGCGGAATCGAATCCAGCCCGGGCCTGCCAAACAACAATGACGGCTGCAACCAAAAAATGGCTGGGCGTTGTGGCCTGTAGTCCCAGCTACTTGGGAGGCAGAGGCAGGAGAATCGCTGGAGCCCAGAAGTTGGAGGTTGCTGTGAGCTGTGATATCATCGCACTCTACCCAGTGCAAGAGCTTGAGGCTCTGTCTCAAAAATAAAAAATAAAAAATAAAAAAGGTCACATTCTAGAGTTCCAGGTAGATGTGAATTTTGGGAGGACCCTACTCAATGCAGTACAATTAACCATCTTATATCCCGTGCAGTGTCCCTAATGATCCCTAGAATGTCCTTTACGATTTATTTAAAAGAATTCAATTAGCCGACGGCTGCATTGTTTTGCAGTCTCCTTCAATCAAGGGGGAAAAAAGCCACAAAGGAACCCCAGGAAAAGGGGAAAGCAGTCTGGACTCCAAGAGGTAGCTCTTCCGGCTTCCGCGAGGCGCAGCGCCAGGGAGGCGGGAAATGTAGTCTGCAAGAGGCTGGCCGCCCCGCGCAGGCGTCAGGAGAAGGCCCGGCGCTCGTCCTGCGCAGGTACGTCCGCTCGGACCCAGGTGTCTTCCCCACTTTTCGTTTCCTCGCATAGACGTCCCTCAAGCTGAAGGTCCGTGTACGGTTCTGGGAGCTGGTTCAGCCCAACAGGGGACTGCAGACGAGTCCCGTAGGATTTGGAGAGGATCGCGGCGCCCCGCGCGTTCGGGAGGTGATGGCAGCTGCGGGGGGCGGACCCCTGGCGGCGGGGCGGGGCCTGGCGCGCGCGGGGCGGTGCTCATTTGCGCGCGGCGAGGGCCTGGGGGGCGTGAGCTTCTCTCTGGGGCGGAGCCGGGTGTACATTGGTTAACTGGCTAGGTGAGCGACCTGCGAGAGACTGGGTGTCCTCGTCAGTAAAACGAGTATGTTAATATGCTATCCGAAGAAGGGCGAAAGGCCAGGGTGCAGTGCAGTAAAGCAAGGCGTTTATTGGGGTCTTAGGAATTGCAATTAGAGAGACACAGATTTGGCTAGAAGCCAAATTGTGTTGCGAAGAGAAGGAGAGGAGTAGGGGTTTTGAAGAGAAAATCAGAAGCTAAGAGTGATGACAAGTTGTTTTGAAAGAATTATCACTGGTGGCTTAGTATATGAGTCCGTGATTCGTTTGTCATTACTGTGTAGCAGTAATGTTGCAGCACGGGCGCTCTTAAGATGTTTTTCTGGACGTTGGAGTCACTGCAGTTCGACCCTGTTCAAAGGTTCAAGGCACGTTCCTGGTTTTGCTGCGAGTTTGCAGGATGTCCAGGCAGTGCGTTTTCAGTGGCTCCCCAACACCATTCTAGCGGTCTGAACCCAGGGCAGCCCCATTTATGTGTCACATTTCACAAATAATATGTTTGTGCCCTGCAGGTGGTTCTGAGGCGGTTTTTGGCGTATGTAAAACATTTGGCACAGAGTTTAGCAGCAAACATCAGCTGATAAGGTATTTGGAAGATATTTTGTTCTTTTCTTCAAGGAAGTTTATTTCAGTATATTAGAAGAATATAATAAAACTACTATGGTTGCATAGTATTTTCATAAATTTTAAGTCAAAGTTATAGGTGTGCCCCTCACCCAGAAAGCATGCAGTGTACCCATGCAAAGTATCCATTTGGTGAGGATTTACCCTTACCCTTCTTCCCCTGTCCTCACCCGAATTTCATTAGACTTTGCTTCCCTGTAAGCACAAAGGTGTTCATAGAGGAGTGTCCAACCTTTTTTCTTCTCTGCCGTAGATTGGAAGAATAAGAGTTGCCTTGGGGCACATATTAAATACACAAACCCTAACAAGCTGATGAACAACAACAACAAAAAGGTCTGTGCATACTTTTCACATCCAACACAACAGATAAGCAAAACAGGTCTCAAATAAAGAGTATGTGGTCTGTGGGTTGCAGGTCGGACACTCCTAAAAGTATTGAGTGCATGTGGTATTTGTTTTCCTGTTCTCTTCATTTAGGAGAATGGCCTCCAATTCCATCTAGGTTTTTAAGAAAGATACTAGGTCACCATCTTTCTTATGGCCGAGTAGTATTCCATGGAATATGTACATATACTATATTTATTAATCCATTCATGTACTGATGGGTACTTGGGTTGTTTCCTTCATTAGCTCTTTTGTTTAATCCTCATAACAATCTTTAAGTAACTCTTCTCCATTTTGACAAACAAACAGTGAGAGGGTTCAAGTGAAATGGTCGCTGTCACACAGTGGCAAGGGTAGGCCACTCTGCCTAAAACCAAGTGTTGTGCCCTCATGGCCCCTTCCTCAGGGCCCCGGAAAATCGTACTGAGGTTAATGTGTGGACTGAATCTCACCTTCACCTTATGGTCACACATTCTGGATTTCTTAGCATCTCCTCGGTCAGGCTCCTAACTATGTTGCTTGGACACCTCCACCTGTCCAACCTTCAGCATTTTCATTGGCTTCAGAGTTTAGACATGTTCTATGAGATTTGGAGATCTGAATGAAGCTTCTAAGGAAAATAATTTTGTGCTTTAAGCTCAGATTCCAGGTGCCTGGAAGAAAACAGTTCTTATGATAGAAAGAGAGGTCTTGGGAGCAGGAATCTCACCTTGAGGATCACTCTTCTGATCTGAAACAACTCAGCACAACTTCAGAGCAAAGACAAGAAACCACCAGAAAGGGCAGAGTCTGAAGGTTTGCACAACCTGAAATAATTCTTCATCCTGCTCAGAATGGACAGTGTTCTTCAAGTGTCATCCCTTGCAAAAAGCCTCCCCATTATGGTACAAGGTATGGACCATATTTCAGAAAAGATAAATGAATGAGGACTGAGTGGTGGCAAGGAGTAGCCTGCATGGAAAATCTGAATCTTAGGGTTAGTGTGGGTGTGGTTTGGAAGGAGAGATCACCCAGTACAGCTGGAGGAGTTCTTTCTCCAGCCTGTAATCAACATGCACTGCTTTTAACCTAGACACAGAGTAGCTTCATATGTGTCTGCTTCATTATAAAGCTGAGAAACCTTGACTCTGAATGTGTAAGTTACCTGGCTAGTGTTAACCCAATTTGTTAGTTGCAGAGTCAGGAATAGAAAACACCTGTCCACATTGTAATAAGCAAGTCACTCAAAGTTCTGTTGCAACCAAGTTAGAAACAAATAATTTTTAAAATACAGTGTGGACATGAAGTTCATGTGCAATTTAAAATAGTTTAACATAGTAAATTGCATGTGAACTTTATGTCCACCGTGTGGTTCTTTCCCCAGAACCACCCTATCCTTTTCTGTAGCGTGGTTTCTGTAAGGGTAAGCAACGTAGTAGGAATGTCAAGTAAACAAGTATCCTGCTACGTCTCTAATAACAACAGATAACTGTTTGTCTTCTGATGTAATATCATTTGTTGAATTAGTCTTGAATTGGTTCTAAAAGGAAAGTGAAACTGACCTTTAGAAAGCAAGTCCAGTGAAAAGTTGCACCACCATACTCTGCAAGATCCTGTTGGACTCGTGCATGTGAATCTCAGTCAGCATGGTTCTTGCCATCACTTAAGGGCCAAAGAAACTTTTTCCCACAGAGAGGCATTTAACCAGCAGAGATTTTTAGGAAGCTGAATCTCACAGGTCTGTAGAAGGCCAGATCTCACATGACTGCTCCTGTGTTGTTCTCCTGTTAATTGTACATTCAGCCTTCCCTGCACCTTCGCAAGAGCAATGGAAAAAGAACACATCCCAGGTGAGTTGCTTATTTATTCATTTCTCACATTTTCCATCGCATAAAATGGTAAAAAAAAATTAACATAAAAATCACCAAAAATATACAGAGTTAACAGAATTAAAATAGGGAAAGGCAACATATTAATGTTATGGACATAATCCTAATTGTTTTCACTTCAGTGTATGTGTTGTATTACATATTATATACTAATTATTATAATAATAATGTACAGACTTTCCTCTAATACCCTGTGCAAAAGGAAAACTCTTTGCTTTGACCATTAATGAGAATAAGTAATTATTCATGGTACATAAAGACTTCTTGGCCTGATGTCTAAAACAAGTCTTTAACCGTATTCATGAAAGTGATGTAGTTGACAACCTCCGTTAATAAGCCTGAAATGAAAGCCGCCTGTGATTTTTACTGTGATTGTTCTTTAGTGGGCACAGAAGGCAGAAAGCCAAGGTATAATTCAGTTGATCTAAGTTGTGAATTTCTTGTTTGCTTCATAGATTGTCTTCTGGCTCCCTCGCAGACACCTAGCTTATCCCTATGTGTCCATCTTTGGCCTATTGTAATTCTTACCCCTCTGTTTCTCTTGATTGAATACATACTCTCTGGATTTGTAGTTATATCAAAGGATCTGGCAATCCCTCAAAATCTGAAACTCAGAAGGTGAATTTAGTACTATTTACGTGAGATTTATCGCTGGTCAGATGTGTTCTCACTGAGTAAAACAAAGTTTTGATTTTCTATAGGATTTTTGCAAAGAGATGATGTATTCATTTCTTGTGGCCGTTATAACAAATTACCACAAACTTGGTGACTTAAAACAACAGAAAATTATTCTCTCACAATAGTAGAGGCCAGAAGTCTGAAACCAAAGTGGACCTGCTGAAGGAGATGGGGAGGCTCTCTTCTCCATCTCTTCTGTGATGGAATGGAGGGAAAACTTAAGATGAAGAAAAATAGATATGCCTTAAGCCCTGTGTCAGTCAGGGTTCCCTGATAAGGTGACTGTGTGTACCCACACACATGCATACACATATTCGTTTTGAAGAATTGGTTTATTCTTCATATTGGTTAAGGGGGTTGGTGAAGGAAGATCTATAGGGCAGGCCAGCAGCTGGGAATGTGGGCAGGAGGAATGTTGCAGTCTGGAGGGAGGCACAGTGCCTTCTTTGAAACCCTTGCCCCCCAGTACCTCAGGATGCGACTGTACTGGCGATGAGGATTTAAAGCTTTTAAAGAAGTGATTAGGTTAAAATGAGGCAGTCAGGGTGGGTGCTAATCCAGTCTGACTGGTGCCTCCTGAGTAGCTGGGACTCTAAGTGCCAGCCACAGCACTTGGCTAGCTTTTCTGGTTTTAGTGGAGATGGGATCTTGCTCTTGCTCAGGCTGGTCTGGAACTCCTCAGCTACTCACCTTGGCCTCTCAGATGATGGGTGTCTTTATGAGGAAGAGAAATTAGGACACACACAGCACCAGGTGATGATGGCCACTGCATGCCAAGCAGGTCTTAGAAGAAACCAAACCTGCTGACGCTACAACTGTGAGAAGTAAATTTCCGTTGTTTAAGCCATCCAATCTGTAGTACTTTGTTATTGCAGGCATAGCAGGTTAATGCGTGCAGCAA
>CAUYRH010145097.1:0-25478 GCA_963574655.1 Perodicticus potto
AAAGGTATCTAATTGAAGAATGGTGTAATAATTAAGAGTACCCTCTGGGGGCCATTGTTCACCAGTGGAGGAGAGTTGATATTGAGGCCAGGCTTGGGTGCAGAAGAAAACCATACATTCTTGTTTCAGCTTCTGGAAATCAAACATGTCCCAGTGCTCCAGAATACAGCCCAGTGAGGTGTTCTCTTGACAAGGGAATATGTTACCCATCTGTGAGAAAGAACAAACATCCAGTTTACTCAGTCCCACCCCGTATTCCTGAGTTGGTCAAAGCGTCCCCTGACCAACCCAAGAAGCCTTCCGACCAAACAAAAGGAAGTGTCCCTCCAATGCCTGGGGAAGAGTACCTGAGGAGAGTGGACCCCTGAGCCCCTGAGCTTGTCTGGAATTAGCCACTCTTACCAGTGTAGTGCTTCGTGCCCGCTGGTTCTCCTGTGCTTATAACGAGCCGGCAGCACAACTCCGAGAAATCAGGTTACAGGGAGCCTGGTCCCACCCAATGCATGTATTCTGCCCCTTTCTGCCCCTTCTACCCACTAGCCTCAGAGTATCAATCAAAGTGTGGATAAGCCCCATCCCGGAGAAAATGGCTGTGCGCTGTTTGCACATTTAACTCTATAGAAGCTGTACAAGCTTTTTGTAAATTCCCCATAACAAAAAGGAAAGTAGGCTCTCTGGCATGAGCAGGTCTTGGTGTTAAATGCTATGCTTTTCTAACTTTCTTTTCTTTCCCAAAGTTTATCATGGCAACCATAATGAAATCTAGTAAAAAATCAGGGTTGGGAGACTCTTTAAACCTTTTTGTATTACAATTAGTTGCACTTAACCAAAGTCTTAGAGACACCTAGAAGTATCTTAAACTTCTCCACACCAGAAGAAATCAAATACCCAGGGTCATTCTCATTGCTCTTTATTTTCAAGAGACTGAGTAGTAGCCAACCATTCCCAGTTTGGGAGTCAACCCGGGCTTCCCTTCACGAGACTCCGGTTGCCCAGACACACTGTGGAGGGGAGTCATTTTGCCCCTCGTGTGCAGCTGACTTTTCTTTAACAAGGTCAGCCTTTGTGTTTTTACAGACATAAAAGCACTAATGAAAACAACTCTCAACCCACCTACAACATTCAAAGCCCCCTTAAAACATCTAAGAATATCCTTACAAAATTAACTGAATATATAAATAATTCTTACCTACATTCAAACAAAGCATAGATACTATCCAGGAGAAGATGAGAACTAGGAGGAGTCTACAGAGATAGACAAAATTTGGGACCATGGAAGAGAAGAGAAGATAGTAAAAGCTGGGAGAACACAAGTTTTTGAAGACCCTCCCATGTCCTGGGGTCAGAACCATTGCTGGGGACCCCAGGGCATCTGAGTGCTACCTCCTTACTCGGCTCTTGACCAGAGAAAAGGAATAAACAGAAAATAGGTTCAACATTCTTCCGACAGTCCCCTTGCCTCCTTTCAGAAGCCAAGGGGAATTATAAAGTTTTCTCCCCTACAGCCTCTTGCTAGTGACCTGGAAGTAAGTATCAACACCAGCCACATTTACAGGCTAGTGGGTATTAAATTTATTCATCTCCAGTAGGATAGTTACATAGAAAAGCAGCATAGAATAAAGTGGCCCCATGACTTACCACAGATGTCTTCGCTCCTGGCTGGCTCGCCAAATCTGATGCCGGTCTCACAACTGGAAGAAGGAATCCATGGACCACAGGAGTGGTGGTAAGTCAGGATTTATTTACAAGTAACAAAAATTACAACTACAACAAGAACCAAACCTCCAGGCAGAGAAGACCCAGGAGGGGAACAAGCGCTCCGGCTCGTCTGAGCTCTCTGCTCAGGTGTTTACATAGTCCGGGGGGTGAGGGTAGGGGGGACTTCTTAGGGGTGGGTCTTCATCAGTTACAGCCAGCTGACCAATGAAGACTCAGGCCCTGGAAACTGTCATGACATTAGCCAGTCAGATTTGCATGAGGAGGAGACAGCAAGGGCCATCCTTGAAATGTACTAGCCAGAAGAGCACTGGAAGGAGACAGCAAGACGCCAGTGTCTCCCCTACAGGTGTCGGACCTGCCAGGGCCAAGGCGGCAGGTCGTAGGGCGCCTTGTTCTTCATCAATTTTATTGAGGCCTGTCAGAGAATGAGCCTTCCCATTGATAAGGGATAAAGAAAGTCTATTGCTAAACCTGGATTGATCCTCAATACTGTTGTGATGGGCAATGGGCTTACACCTATAATCCCAGCACTTTGGGAGGGGAAGGAAGGAGGATTGTTGAGGCCATTAAAGACCTGCCTGGGCCTTGTCTCAAAAAATAAATAAATAAATAATAAAGATCAGCCTGGGCAACATAACAAGACCCTGCTTCTTGTTATGTTGTTTGTTTTGCAAAACAAAACAAAACAAAGGCTGAGGCAAGAGAATCGCCAAAGCCCAGGAGCTGGACATTGCTCTGAGCTGTGTGATGCCAAGGTACTCTACCCAGGGTGATATAGTGAGACTCTGTCTTTACAAAAAAACAAACAAACAACAACAACAAAAAAAACCTCCTCCACAATAAACAAAATGCTTCCATGGGAAAATTTTTGATGAGGTAGGGGGAAAATAAGAAAAGAAAAATAGCTTAAAATACTCTAAGCTATACAAAATTAATCAAGCCCAGACAGACGGAAGTAGGGAAATTCAGTCATATATCCCCTAAGCCCAATTATTTAACATATTTAGGGGGAGCAATTATTCAAACACATTTTGTTCCTGACTAGCTGCTTCCTCAATTATGTGTTTCTGAAGTTTGTGATACAAAGAACAATATATAATTTATGTTATTTTATTGTAAATTCTTGGTAGACAATTTAGCAACTTCCCCTTTTCTCCTTTAAAAACCCCACCTGTAGGCCTGGCATGGTGGCTCACACTTGTACTCCTAGCACTTTAGGAGGCCCAGGCAGGAGGATCACTTGAGTTCACCAGTTTTGAAACCAGCCTTACAAAACCAATACCAGACTCTACTAAAAATAGAAAGGGCCCTGTGCTGGGCACCTGTATTCTCTCCCAGCTACTCAGGAGGCTGAGCCAGGAGGATTGCTTGAGCACAGGAGTTTGAGGTTGCTGTGAGTTAAGCCTTCCCACTACATTCTTGTCTGGGGCAAGGGAGTGAGAGTTGTCTAAAAAACAAACAAAACAACAACAACAACCCCCCCCACACACACACACTTTGCTGCTAAATGGAGCACATATACAGGGCAAGTTAAATCAATGCTCCTGGGTTGCAGTCCTTAGGCTTGGCCCAAACGAATTCTGTAGTTAACATAAGTTTTGCCTCAGTTTTTTCTTTTAGTTTGACAAAATTGCGTTATAGTTAATGCTCTTAACACTTGTTTGCAGCAGGTGATATTTCTTATTTGCTATACTTTTTTTTTTTTTTTGGAAACAGAGTCTCAAGCTGTCGCCCTGGGGAGAGCGCTATGGCATCACAGCTCACAGCAACCTCCAATTCCTGGACTCAGGTGAGTCTCCTGCCTCCGCCTCCCAAGTAGCTGGGACTGCAGGCGCCCGCCACAACGCCCGGCCATGTTTTGGTTGCAGCCGTCATTGTTGTTTGGCGGGCCCGGGCTGGATTCGAACCCACCAGCTCAGGTGTACGTGGCTGGCGTCTTAGCCCGTGGAGCCACAGGCGCCAAGCCAACTCTATGCTTTTTAAAAAAATTTCACTTGTCTCTCTCTCTCTCTCTTTTTTTTTTTTTTTGGAGCTATTTCAACACGATGTAGTTTGGAGACACACATAAACTAAAATTTTAAAACATGAGAGTGGCACCTTTGGCTCAGCAAGTAGGGCGCCTGCCCCATATACCGAAGGTGGCGGGTTCAAACCCGGCCTCGGCCATCATGGCAGGCGCCTGTAGTCCCATCTACTCGGGAGGCTGAAGCAGGAGAATCGCCTAAGCCCAGGAGTTGGAAATTGCTATGAGCTGTGTGACGCCACGGCACTCTACCGAGGGTGACAGTTTAACACTCTGTCTCAAAAAAAAAAACAAAGAAAAACACTTTCGTTGTTGTTGTTGTTGTTGCAGTTTGGCCGGGACCGGGTCCTAACCCGCCACCTTCGGTATATGGGACCGGCGCCCTACTCACTGAGCCACAGGCGCCGCCCCGCCCACCCAGAAAGAAACAATGGAGGACCAGAGGAAGACTTAGGATACAGACGCTATCCACAACTACTCAAAAGTAAATAATTTATCCTAACACAAATAAGCAGCCAACCCCAAGCACCCTTGCCTTGAATTTAACCCAATCTCTGAGGTCCGTGGGAGCCTGCGCGGCTGCGCATGCTCAGAGCGAGGCGCCAGCCCCCGCAGGTCTGCGGCCCCGCCCACTCGGCGCGCAAGGCCTGCCGGGAAGGCGCCCATCTTTCTTGGGAGCGTCAGGCCGGCCGGCGGCGCTGGGAATTCCGGGCGTCGCTGCCGGGGGACCTGTGGTGCGGCTCTGTGGGAACAGGACCCTAAAGGTGAGCAGCTCTCGGTGGCTAATGAGAAGCAGGTACAAAGGGCGCGCTCTGCGTGGTGCGCTCCGGCGCGTTCCCGTGCCCGGCTGCCCCACGCGGCGTGCGCCCGCGGCTGGCCGGCCTCGCGCCGAGTGGGCCGCGGCGGGCTGGGAGCTGAGGGGGCGCGTCGCCGCGGGCTGCACCTGCGGGCGTGTGGGAACCTGGGGCTCCCCGCACGTGGCTGCTTCGGGGCGGGGCTGCGGCGGGGTCTTGGGGCGGAGGGCACCCCACAACCCTTCTGCCTCCGCCGCCTTCTGGTGTCGCTGCGGGCAGAGGTCGCTGCCCGTGAGTCTGGTTTTCCCGGGAACGTCGGCGCCGCCTCAACGCCAGGCGCGGGTCCCGCGGGGCTCGCGGAGGCCGCACCGCGGCGTACTCAGTCGTCACTCGTACATTTACGTCCAGCTTCTTTGTGAAATGGGAGTATTTCACTTCCAGTTTAACATTCTGGAAAAGTATTCGATGGAAGGAAGTTCCACCATGGGGTAGGCCAAAGGAGTCTTGCAACGGTTACACAGTTGTTTTTAATCTCGTCGTTGGTTTTCGAAGGGGCCCTGGAGCAAGGTAGTAATTTAGGAGTGTAGATGTTGACAGAGGGACAAAGCAATGCAGTGATTGAATCAATTCTGGGTGGATTTAACACCGGGCGGAGCAGACCCCACTGCGCAGTTTGCCGTGTGTATCCAGATGACCGAATAGCAGTTACAGCAATACCTTCGAGAACTGTACCTGCAGTCATTTGTCACTAGAGTCAACTAATGACAGATACTTTTTTTTTTTTTTTTGCAGTTTTGGCCGGGGCTGGGCTTGAACCTGCTACCCTCAGTATATGGGGCCGGCGCCCTACTTCTTGAGCCACAAGTGCCACCCATGACAGATATTCTTGATGAGTTTATTCATAGAACTTTGGTACAGTAGGAGTGACTGGGTGGGTCGTTGCACACAGGAGGCAAGTGATGTGAACATCACAGCCTTTTTTTCCCTGCAGTGTTAATGTCAGGGATGTGAAGCTATCCAACATACTAGTGTGTTAGTAGGCATAGCCCCTGGTTTAATGTTGTATTAATGGTTCCATGTTCTCAATTTTTTTTTTTTTTTGAGACAGAGCCTCAAGTTGTCACCCTGGATAGAGTGCTGTGGCATCACAGCTCACAGCAACCTCCAGTTCCTGGGCTCAAGCGAGTCTCATGCCTCCACCTCCCAAGTAGCTGGTACTATAGGCTCCCGCCACAACGCCCGGCCATTTTTTGGTTGCAGCTGTCATTGTTGTTTGGCGGGCCCGGGCTGGATTCGAACCCGCCAGCTTAGGTGTACGTGGCTGGCGCCTTAACCCATTGAGCCACAGGCACTGAGCCAAAGCCTCCTCTTTTTAATGGCTGAATAGTACTCCATGGTACACACACAACAGAGCTTTTTAAAGGAAGACCCACCATTTCCTTTCTTTGTCTTCCTATCCAAGCTGACATCAGATGCATCCTCACTTGAGTAGCTTTTGAAGACCACATAGTATGAATGATGCTAGATACTTCCTTTCCCCTCCCTTCACACTTGGCAATCACATGCTCCACAGAGATGCTGAGATGGCCCCCAGGTCCTGTGTCTCCTGAAACCCCCCCTCCCAATGTACCAAGTACACACACACACTGCTCCCCAGTGAGAAGGCCTTAAGACAGAAAGTTCCACTTTCCCGGAAAGATTCATGCACAGTTCTCCACGCCCTGCAGGCTCCACAGCCCCTGCCCCAGCTGAGGTCTCGTCTCCTCTCTAGGCACACAACCTATCCCCTCTAACAGGGGAGTCCACATGCCAGTTACTTTTCTGTGTTTCCATTTCCCATGTCAACTTCCACACCCTTCTATTTGGGTATAAATGAGTGACATTTCTTTGGTGCATCTTTCAAGAAGCTTCCCCAGCTTTGGGAGACTGAGCTGGGTGGACTGTTTGAGCTCAGGAGTCCAAGATGACAGTGAGCAAGAGCAATACCCTGTCAGCTGTGTATTGTGGCAGCTTCTATCCTAAGCTGAGCTTAGCACCAGGGCGACAAGGATGATACCGTCCTTGACACAAAGGAGCTTGAATTTGTAGTGAGGGGGACGGATGAATAAATAAGTAATGCACAATATGAAAAGGAAAGACGTGATCAAAAGAGTTTGGGGGTTATGAGAACACGAAGGAGGGGTACACAAGGAGGGTCATGGTGTGGTCAGGAAACATCTCTACTCAGAGAATTGCTGAGTAAATGATGGTTATGTCCAGTCAATAGACTATTAAGCAGCCATTTAAAATGGGGTTATGTTATAACATTAACAGAGAAAACAAAAGAAACAAAACGAAGAAAGCTTCCCAACATGGGTAAGTCTATGAACTGAAATCTTAAACCAAGTAACTACAATGCCTCTGGGTTTCTACTGGATGGTCAGATCATTGGTGTTTTCTCTCTGAACTTTTTCTTGGTGGGTCCACACACTACTACCCCCAAGAGCCAGAGAACTCAAGACGGAAGGGAAGCAGCCTTACCCTGCCCACGAGCACCGGGTCAGGCCCGGTGTATTCCTCTATCACGAAGAACTGGTTCCAGACCCAGCCCCGCTTGGAGCGCTGCAGCACCTGCCCCTCCTTGCCCTTCTCGTGGTGCCCGTGGAAGGAGGGCCGCAGGTGGCCGCGCCGCTCGGTGGCCAAGGCCTGGCTGTGGCACAGCACACCCAGGCACACCAGGACGGCTTGTAAACAGTAGTTCTCCTTCATTTTTGGTTACGTGGTAGGCACAGGAGAATGCGGCTGTCACCCCTTGCACCGACCCTGTGTGCGTCTTCCCGAGGGTGGCCTCCAAGACGCGTCACGCAGACCTCTCCTGGAACGGAATGTCCCTGCTCACTGAGCTCATCACGTCAGAGCTGCCCACGTCCTCCGTCGGCTTCTGCAAGCAGAGAGAGAGGAAGATTAGCTGTGAGGTCCATTCTCACTTCATGCCGAGGCTATTCATCAACGCTTCTGGTCTGAGTATCAGCTCTACCATGTGACAGCTAGGACTTTGGGACACAAACTGACTTCTTGGAGCTCAGTTTGCTCAAAGTAGCAAAATGGCCTAAGAAATGTACTCAGGGCACAATTGTCACAGGGTAATGGATGTAAGTCTCTATCATAATACCTGGTACATAGGAAGCACTCTGAATTCATCTATTGTTACAAATGATTAAAATGTGTTTGGATACATTTTGTAATAGAAAAACTTAGGTCATTATAGGAGATCAGAAGAGGAACATAGTGGCTCGCACCTGTAAACCTAGTACTCAGGGAGGCTGAGGCGGGTGGATCGCTTGAGCTCAGGAGTTCAGACCAGCTTAATCAAGAGTGAAACCCCATTTCTACTAAAACTAGAAAAACTAGGTGGACATCATGGTGGGCACCTGGAGTTCCAGCTACTTAGGAAGCTGAGGCCAGAGAATGGCTCAAGCCCAAGAGTTTGAGGTTGCTGTGAGCTAGCATACCATGGCAGCCCACCCAGGGTACAGAGTGAGACTGTGTCTCAACAACCACCACAACCACAAAAAAGAAAGAAACAGAAGGAAAGAAAGAGAAGGAAAGGAAGGAAGGAAGGAAGGAAGGGAGGGAGGGAGGGAGGGAGGGAGGAAGGAAGGAAGGAAGGAAAGAAAGAAAGAAAGAGAAGAAAGAGAAAAAAGAAAGAGAGAAAGAAAGAGGAGTAAAATATAAACCACAGTGGGGGTGACAGAGGGGCGGACAGTTTAGGGAGAGGATGGAAGGTTTGACTCAGTCCTGAAAGGAGGCTGCTGTAATGAGAAGGAAGATGGGATTCCATGAACAAGGAATCAAGTGTCCCACACCTCTGTGGTGCCCAAAATCACAGTGTGCTCCAAGACCTCAGTGTCCCGGCAATGAGGGAGGAAGGCAGGCAGCAGACCCTACTGGAGAAGGGAGATACAGGCAGATCCTAATTGGTCACTGATGGCCACTGAAGCATTTACAGGAGAAATGACAGATCAAGTTCTCTTTGGTGACTCAGTTAAAGCTATAGCATCAGTGCAAGGAGAGGGATTTGCTGTTGTCTGGTCAGAGATCCATCCAAGAAGCTGAAGATCCTACTTTAGCATGGCACTGTCACAAAGGATGTTTAACAAGCAGTCTCTAACCAGGAGAAGCAAAATAAATGGAAATAGCAACTTGCCTAAAGGTCTCGCTTCCAGTACCGGTTCGTGACTCAGCCACTCCACAAGCACAAGCTTGAGCCCCTACCACCTCCCGCTTCTCCCCACTCCTTTTGAGGATCTAACTCACCGGCTCTCCTGTCCTCTCTGCAGCACTCTGGTTCTTGACATCAATCCTTAACTCCTTTACTGTCTTCTGGGGGCTGGGAGGAAATTTATTCTTCTATAAAGAGCTTCCCCTGCTTGCTCCTCACTTTGAAGCCCAACCTCATTTGCTGGAGAATCATGGTCTCCCCATGGAGAGGAGTCCTGCCTCCCAGAACCCAACAACATCACCATCACCCCCCACTACCACCATGAAGGAATCTCGGAAAGTTGTTGTGCTGGAAGATGACACATCAATACAGAGGATGCCATGTTGCTTCAGCACCAGGCCTAAGAAACTAGAAAGCTTACTGAGCATCAGAGACATAACTCCCACCACCTACTTCACTGCTATCTGGTTTGTATGAAGTGGCTAAGGGAAGACAGGAGCAGGAAGGAGGGAATGTAGATCTTGGCACAGAAGAAGGTACCAGGACTTGGACCTCAGATAGACCAGGATGAGAATACCCCTCCTGTCTCTCACAATCTGGGGGACCTTGGGCATGTTGATCGGCCACTTTGAGCCTACATGCTCTCACATGAACTCTGACCAGAACTATTGCCCCACCCCCCTCATAAGGCTGAAAGTGTCCAGGCACTGGATTTCTTCCTCTTTCTCAGAACACCGCAACCCATACCTACAGGTCTCACGCAGCAAATACAAGTGTCCTTGCCTTACCAGTGGAATTGCGTAGGAAAGAGCAATGAGGTGCTTTCTCCAAAAGAGGAATTGAGGAAGCACAACGCCATGGTACATTTCAAAACTATTAAGAGTAGTGATTAAAGGTCTGACCACAACAAATAAGTAAGTGATGGTTATGTTAATCATTTTGATGTAAGCATTCCACATGGTATATCAAATCAACACGTTGTACCCCATCAATGTACACAGTTATGATTTAATAAAAACAGAAAAAGAGTTACTTGCAATACCATAGCCATCTGCCCTTTAAGGTTCAGAAAATAAAAGGACTGGTGGAATCTTTTGTTAATACAGATCTCTTCCCTTCTGATGGGTTTTGGCTTTGCCAACCAAAGCCTTCTGTTTTCCTTTGTAACATGGCAGAAGACACCTGGGGAGGCTGGGGATGTGCAGCTAATTCCTGGTGTCGGCCACTGTCCTCAGTAACACTTTGTGGTGGTATTATGTTAGCCTCTTAGCAAGAAACGAGCAGTTTAAACCTTTCGTATCGGTTGCAGATGGACACTTTGGGATATGTAAAAGGGTATGCGGAAGAGAGAGAAAGATTGAAAAGGCACTGTCACAATTTAACAGCTTCACCCTCACACCAGGGCACTTTAATAATGCATCAAACGCTGCTTCTAGCCGGCGAAACTGACAATGTGGAAGTAAGGCAGAGAGGGCCCCAGGAGAGGTGAGATCCTAAAATGAGGCAGTATGAAGCAATGGGAAGATTTCTGGCCTCAAGATTTGTTGAGAATCTACCCCTAACTTATCATCAGACCTCATCAGTTCTCTCCCTGGAGGCTCTGTCTCACTCTCTGTAAAACAAAGCTCTTGAGCAAATTCTTCGATGGGTGGCTTCTCGGTTCACATTCAGGGTTCTAGTGAAAAATTAGGGGCCATTTCTTTGGATTCACACACTGTCTCCCTCATTAGACGGGGAGTGATTATATCTTCTCTTCATGGGTTTGATTATATCTTATTCATAGTTGTACATCTGGCACCTGAGCTCAAAGCAGGCCACCAATAAAATTTGAGTGTATGATTTGAACCACAAACTACAAACTTCACATTGCCTTTATAGAAACTCAAGAAGAAAGATAAAGGAAAGAACATATGGTGTGGCGAGATCCCTGCCCATCTTGCACCATGCCAAGTATTAAGCATTTATTCACACGGTGATAAATTATTCTTGCATATAAGCTGTGAAGTGTATTTGAAAGAAAGAGTTTAATTAAAGTTGATATTTCTGCACCTCTTTCTTCTGGCTGCCATTTTGCTGTAAAGGGCAATTATTTCTGACACTAAAAGTGTTGAAACTAGCTGACAACTTTTTTTTTCCCTTTATAAAAAAAATTCTAGCTTAATACTAATGAATTTAAAGAGTCTCCACATGACCAGTAAACAGTAAACTTCACTCTTTGGTAAGAAGGTAAGATTATTTATTTTCTTCGGTTAAAAAGAATAGCAAACGTGTCTTTAAGAGAAAGGGTATATACCCAATAAAGGAATTAAAGGATCGAATGGCAGAACTTTATGATTTAATAAAATTATTAAAAAAAAAAAAGAATGAAGACAACAAAACCAGCATGTGGATCAAGATTCACTAAAGGAAATTAGCTCCTGGAATTTTCAAATATGTGTGTTGATAAATTCAATTTTGCTTAAACCATTTGCAATTTTTTGTCCTTTGCAACTGAACAGATATAAGCAATTAAATGCATATATGCTTGAAGTTCAAAATGAAAATAGATTCCTGATTTACTAATGCCCTTACATTTTCTGTGTTTATTCGTTTATTCGACACATTTATTTGAAGGCAGTCCACCTAGTCCTACTGGTGGACTCACCACCTGTCCACTGGGGCAATATTTATTTGTTAATTTCGATTGACATGTATCCTTATCATCTCTGCAAGGATCACTGAGTTCATTCTCTTGCTGTGTGTATAAACAGCCTGAGTCCTATGCCACAGTGTCAGTTCTAAAGTTTATACATTATTTACTAAAGCTTTTCAAAGATAAGAATCCCATGGAGGAAAACAAGATTGTATGTATATATAAACTGTGACCTTGAATCATTGCTTTAGGAAACTTTATAAGTTTTCAACTTATCTAACATTTTTATATCTCTTGATCATGAAATTATTGAAAATTCTGATGGAAGGCCTCATATCTTTTATTAATGAAACATTTGTGTTAATTAGAGCAGGAATATAGAATAGGGGTTATCAAAAGGTCTGGGCTAGCATACAGACACTATTGTCCAACATGGTATGTGGGAAGAAATGAAGGGTGGAGAAAGCCTGGTTAAGTCACCCTGCTTATCACCAAGGCTTTACCCGAACATGATAATTACTTGGATATTTCTACTCATTTCAAAAAGACAGAACCTTCTAAGCTACATGAAAGGATGCTCAAGACAGCCTGGAATACCTTTCCTGTGCTACCCCCACTTCCTATCTAGTTAGTCATCTGTGGAACAGTGGATAGACCATGGACTCAGGTCATATCCTAGGTTCATGTTCCCACTTCTGCCATTTATTTGCTGAACTGGTTTGGGTAAATTACTTCATCTCTTTGAATCTTAGTTTTTTATTTATAGAAGGAAGTTGTAGTATAAAGATTCAATAAGACAGTGGTGGTTAAAAGTTTAAAATCTAAAACTCAGAAATAATATAGTTAAGCATACTATATTAATTTATTTGCCTTAAACTAAATAAATTTAAGCACTAATAAAGTTAAATCTGCCCATAGAATCCCCTTTTTAGAAGGTTGGCAGGAAATTTAGTTTAAACATGAAGTCACTGGTTACTCCTTATGTGAATATTTGTTTATATTTTCTATTATGGAAACTTGTACCCTATTTATAAGTTTAATTTAAATGCCTACTTGAAACAAATTTCTTCGGGAACATGATTTTCAAAAATAGCATAGATCACACTCATAGTTAAATGAAGATAAAAGAGACAAGGTATATGCTTTTCTGGTTAAAAGAATTGAGAGTTGGATTATATAATAAAAATGAAGAAATTTACATAAATGAATAGTTTTAATCAGAATAACTTAAGACAATTCTTATCTCCAATAACTGTTAGGCTATCTATCTGATGACTGCCTTACTTTTTCAGAGTGTTGAGGGTATAAAAGTTAAGAGCTAAAAGGAAAGCAGATATTCTTATTTTGTCCATTCTAACTGAGGTACTGTTTTTCCCAGATTATAAATCTTTATTGCCTCACAATTGTAAAGATATGGAGGAAGGAATAGTAAAGAAACGGACGCATTAATATTTGGTATTATAATGCAAGTATATTTAAATTGCATCATGATTGTACTCGAAGTAATTTTTATCATTTTACTAAGATAGTGAAGTTGTACTTCATGTGCACATTAATTTGATATATATTTACTTGTTTCCTAGAGTGGCTAATACACTGAGAATGTAATATAAAATAAATTCCCACCCTAGGAGCTTAGTCTATATTGGGGTATGGAAGGCAAAAAAAAAAAAAAAAAATCAGGTAAAATGGGCAAGTTGAAGAGAATAAGATAGTTCTATAAAGAGTTTGGACAGTTTGGAATGAGAGCGCTGCTGAAGGCAGGAAGGAATAGGAATCACAAGTAAATGAATAAATGGATTAACCATAAATTGGAAGAGAAAGGTCATTAAATAACCAGACATATTTTCTATAAGCATTCAGTACTTTTTATCAGAAACCGGTTAATGGAACATTGAATTATCATGTACTGAAAACTTCAATAGATTTTTTTTTAACTATTTTTAGTATTTTGCTATTATTCTGCCTCAAGATTTTTTTCTGAAGTATTTTCCCCTGTTTTCTAATTTTTTTATTCTGGCAAAATACACATAATGTGCAATTTACTATCTTCATTATTTTGAAGTGTTAAGCGTACATAGTAGTGCTAAGTGCGTTCTTAATGTAGGGCAACCATCACATTTCCAAGGACTTTGGTTACTAATTCAATCGTTTTGCTAATTATTCATCTATTCAGATTTTTTATTTCTTCTTGAGCCAGTTTCAGTGATGTTTACTTTTCTGGGATTTGCCAATTACATCTAAGTTATCTAGTTTGTTGGCATATAATTATTTATAGTATTATCTCATGATCTTTTTCATTTCTGCAAACTCAGAGTGACATTCCGTCTTCCACTGTACTACATAGACATACAGAACTAAAGGCAGTAATATTTCCTTCAGTTTCCCAGCATTAGGGAAGAGTCCACTAAGACATTCAAAGTTCATGATTGTTGAATGTATACTAAATCCCTGAAACAGGGTTGCATTTCTTCCTCACTTGTTTTTACTATCATTCACATTGTCTATTACTAATTGGTTTTTTTTGTTATTGTTCTGTCTGTCTCTGTGTTGCTTACAGTTTAATTTGCTGCAATAAAATGAATAAACTAGTCTAGCGTGTTTAGACAAAACTGGCTTTTTAAAAAGTGTTAAGCTATTTGGAATCCAACATTGATGGGTGGGAAATAGGGAGCTGACCCCCACTGCTGGCTCCGAGACCACACCACTCCCAGCACAGTCCATGCCAAGGGGGGGATATCCCTTGTCCTGCCATCCAACACTGGACAAGGAGGGACCCATTCCTGGGATCTCTGCTACAGCTACCACAGAAAGGCCAAATGCTTTTGTGATGGACTTTATCAGCAGAATTCAGATTTTTTTTTTTTTTTTTACCCACACTGATTTTATTCCTTTTGAGGTGATATGGCTGGAACACACTCAGATTTCCCAACTTTTTAATTATAATTTATTTTAGTCATCATAACTCAAGCCACTTAGAATTGTAAACAAAACTTTGAGAGAAATTTTCTTTTTAGATGAAAACATCTGTCTCCAAGGAATTTAAATATGTTCCTTGTTTGTTTCAGCTTTTATATTTTTAGAGACTTTCTATTATACACTTCTTTATATAACTCATGTTTATATTATATAACTGCTAGTATTTGCATATTTTGTTCTTTGACTTAAAGCTCACTTGAGCTCTCTCTCTACACCATTCCTACATATTTCTGAGATAAAAAGTGTTTCTATTTT
This sequence comes from Perodicticus potto, assembly GCA_963574655.1. Classification (NCBI taxonomy): domain Eukaryota; kingdom Metazoa; phylum Chordata; class Mammalia; order Primates; family Lorisidae; genus Perodicticus; species Perodicticus potto. Next base: position 14,604 of record CAUYRH010145097.1, read on the forward strand.
CCAAGTGTTTGAAAGAATACCTACATTTAAAATGTTTGTGACTATGTTGATGGCGTACTGTAGAAACAAATATTTGTTTGAGACAAAAGGAAAAGAAATTTTGTGACAAGGGGAAAAAACTGTAATCTTTAAAATAGTCAATTCAGAATCCTAATTAAAGAGTCATTTTTTAACAACTGTGCATTTTTCTCTTTTGACTTAAATTTATTTGTATTATGCTGCAAATCTCTTAGATTTGAAAACAATACTCTGTGTCAAGATTCCCAGAACACAATTGCATAAATCTTTTTCTTGCTTTTTTCATTTTACTTGAATTTGTCTTCTGCATTCATTGCCCATTTCTTCCTAGAGAATTTCTTATCTCTAGCTTAATCTACCTAATTATATCCCATGTTTATTTGAATAAAATCTCTTGGAAGTTCTTTTTTTTTTTTGAGACAGAGTCTCACTATGTTGCCCTCTGTAGAGTACAATGGTGTCACAGCTCACAGCAACCTCCAACTCTTGGGTTTACGTTATTCTCTTGCCTCCCGAGTAGCAGGGACTACAGGTGCCCACCACAACACCCGGCTATTTTTTGGTTGGAGTTGTCTTTGTTGTTTAGCAGGCCTGGTGGGGCTCGAACCTGCCAGCCTCGGTGTATGTGGCTGGTGCCCTTACTCACTGAGCTACGGGAGCCGAGCCTGAGACTTATTTTTACTGTAAACTTTTTACTGGAATATAATCTACACAGAGGAAAGTCCACAAATTATAAACATCTAACTTAAACAATAAAAAGGGGTCAGTGTTCTTTTCAATACTGATGCCAACACAAGTGAGTCTAAGCTTGTACCACTCTCTACATGATAGCCAATAAGTTAAGAGGCAAGATGCTGTGGCAAAGAACCATCTTCTTGGTTTACTGGCTTTCCCAATAAAGTCACTTTCCTTGTTCTAATACCTTGTCTCTCAAATTACAAATTCAGTGAGCCAGCCAGAAGTCATAGAAAACATGCCATGCCCTTTAATTTTCTCATAGTCATCACATTTATATGCCACACACTAATACAGATAAATACCCAAGACAAAAAGACATTCAAGAGGTTTCAAATAAATGAACTGCAATGTCAACTAACAAGCCCCAGGAGTGCCAAATCAAAAACAAGTAAGTTCTCACTCTCATGAAGAGTTGAGGCTTTTCCAATCCCAAATAAATGGGAATTCCTTCAGAATTCCACAATTCTGAGAAAAGCATTTCCTACCGTCAAGTGCCCTCAAACAGCACTCACTCAACCAGAGGCAGATGCCAAAGTCCAGGGATCTGTTCTGAGACAATTGGAGATGCACTTGACGCTGCTGGTGTCTGGGCAGCAGCAGAAGCCAAAACCAACTTCTGTTAAAAACATAGCTGGGCTGCCGCTAAGTGACTTCTGAGATTCTCCCTGCTCTGTGTCCACCAAGTGATAAACAATAGATCTGCATACGGGCCACCAAAATTGTGGCCAAATTCACTAGAGGTTCTGGCCTACATCCACTCACCACATAGGCCAATCACTGAGACAATGAGGACTGTCAAAGAAGAGGAAACTTTATTACAACTGGGAGATGGGGGAGCTGTAATATAATTCCCCTCTACCTCAGCTACGCTCATTGTCTCAGTGATTGGCCATGTGCGGTAAGTAACCAGACCTGGGGCAGAACCCCTCATAGGTCCTGTTGTAACATCGGTGTTGACGGCATTACAAACTACGCCCCATATTTTCTTATTGAGTGAAATTTCCAGAATATCCCATCAAAAATAATTATCAAATAGGAAAGATTAAAACACTTCAAAGCTTGATATTTTCAACTTCCAGAGGACAATTCCTATATTAAGACCTTAGAAAATTAGAAAATTTCTACCAATTTATCATCTTCAGAGTCACCGAATGACTGTGATCTGACAAATATTTACATGTATTATAATTGAATCTTCCTGGGGAAATAATCTTACTCTTAATTTGCAGAGGGGGAAGCCAAAGCTTAGTGAGGGTAATACACATAGAGCAGGTTCTAAGATCAGCCCTCTAACACTTGCTCTCTTCTCATGCCCCCAGGTGCTCAGTGGTGGCAGGCAAGGTGAACTTTTGGTGGTGTGTATGTAGCTAATACTTTAAAAGTTAAATGGGTATTTATCCTAATATGTCCTAGAAAGAAAGAGCATAGTTATATGCTCTTATGAGTTCTCAGATACACTTGCCTAGGAAAATACTACAGTTAAAAATAGTAAAAAATTTTTAAATATTGAACAAATAGGCCTGTGATGTAAGAATGACCAAAGTTTGGAAAATACTATACACTGCCAGCTGCACTTACTGACAAACTGCCTCTGAAATGAGAACAACGAGGAGTTTGGTGAACACCAGAAGAACTTTTAGGCCAAAAGCATGTGATTCTGATTCTGAAGACCGGCCCTCTTACCTCAGCTTCTGCTCAGGTGAAATGGACCTTCTTGCATACTGTAGCCTAGAAGCTAAAGATTACAGGTCCCAGATGCCTTTAGAGACCTGGTTCCACCATGGGGATTGGTCTGGATCCAGGACACACACCGCCTACATCTGTCTTCTGAAACTGGTAATTGTCATTTTATAATCTCAGAAGGGCATACAAGAAACCAACAGAGGAGGTCCATCCCCAGGGCTTGTGCCGCCCCTGCAGGTTAGTACAGCCCAGAGGCATTTGTCTCTCCGTGGCCGGGGCAGCAGAGGCCCCCTGACTGAGTCCCATGAGTAGTCTCTTCCATTTCTAAGGCATCACAAGTCAGGGTCAGGTTGAAAGCGGCAGAATACAGTCTAGTTTGTTCATGTAAAAAAAGGCTAATTTGCAGTGTTGGAGTAGACTTACCAAATTTTTGGAATGGAGGAACAGGCTCTCGGGCGAGTTTGCAGCAAACACCTTCATGATGTGTTGGTAACCGGCCTGGCAAGGAGCAGCTTCTTTTGCCACAATCTAGAAAATGAGGAGTCAAAAAGCCACTGCCACAATTGCTGGTGCCTGAACCCCATGTCACTTATTATGACCCACATATTATGTGGATTGTACATTGCAAATGTATTATCTTCTGTATTTTACTTTTATATCCCTTTTTTCACATTTTGAAATAAAACTAACTCTTGAAAATGAAAAATGAAAAGCTGCCCTTGACACGTAAACATAACACTATTATCCTAACACAAAATCATTCAGAAAATAGACTGTGAAGTGATGATATACTTGGGGAAATATCTGTATTATTCCCTGCCCATTCCCAAATCTGACCTCCAGCTCCGGCCCAGGCGTCCTTTTCCCACAGCGAGTTTCTGTAGATGGCGCCATTGCTGCACAGAGGCAGGTCAGTTGCATAAGAAACTGCCTTTAAAAGGGAGTCAAGAGAAGAGGTTAATTTTAAAGATCGTCTGGAATTCTGGCCCATAGTTGGGTCAGAGCTAAGTACTTTTCAAGTCTGGTCTGTGGTTAGATGTTGGCGAGTTGCCTCTAGTGAGTGGAAAGGAAACAGAAATATGCCTGGAGGTGGCAGTCCACCTGTGGATTTGGCCCCAAGAGAAGGTGCAGTACGTTAGGGTTTACTGGGATCTTCTTGACAGCCTCGTTTGTGCCTCGTCTCACTCCTTTCAGGGTTCACCTGGGCTGGTGTAAGGCTGTGTCGCCCCATTCACAAGTCTCTCTTAGCCGTTGGGAAGGTGGCCTACAAGAGCTGCCTGAGAGGGGAGGACTTGACAGAGTGGGAGGCGTTTTTCATTTTTTGTGCAACTCACTACTTTTTCTTCCTCTTGTCTGGATTTTCTCTCTTAGCTTGGTGACAAAACATTAATCAAGCTTCTTTCTGACATTTGCTTTATGGAGTGTATCATTTCTCTAAAACTTTTTTTTTGGGAGGAAAAGTTAAAGTCGAATATGAATATGAGAAATAAGCCCTCCAGAAAGATAAATTCTAAGACTTGTTCACCTCGGAAAACCAGACAATGTCACTCAAAAGAAACATTAGCTACTGTCCAGTCCTTTCAACTCCATAACTTCTTGAAATCCTCCAGCAAATTTGAAAATATATAAAAGAATATAATGATTTCTAGGAAACCTCCACAGTCCAGAAGTTGATTTGATTCACTTATCTGTGAACATAGGCAGTTGTGCTACTAACGCACTCATATTGATAAACAGCCCAGTAGAATGGACAGGCTTAATAGAGATTCACCTAACCACAGCTCTGCGGGTCAGCTGTCTTTAGGAAAGTCTTTCTAGCACTATAATCTACTATGTGATCCTAAGAAAATGTTTTCTGATAGCTTAAAGACATTTTTAGTAGGTAGAGGGTTTTTGTTTGTGCTTAAAAGAAACGAACAAAAAAATAGCTTGGAGAGTATGGTTTTCATATCTTCAAACAAAAGCTTCCTGAGCCCCACCAGCAGAGATGATGATGAAGTTAGGTCTAAGGTAGGACTTCAGACTCTATTCCTAAATGTTTCACAAATCACTCCAAGAATTTGATAAGTTTTGGAAGTCTGGTTCACAGAGAAGAAATAAGAAAATAGGTGCTAGACATCATGGAGAACCTGCCAGCGGCTATGCTGGAGGACTTGGTATACTATTTTAAAGTCACTGCCTTTAGAAAATTGGAAATGAATAAAAGAAGGATGCATCTGGAGTGACACATAGAGATTTACATTTTGAAACCCTGCTATCGAAAGCCTTTTACTATTTTCTAATGAAATCTTAAGCAAACTGAAGATTGCTTTCTCTTTTAACTTCTTTTTCATATCTTAAGAGTAGAGTCATACTTACCTTCTGATGATATCTGGTAGAGGAACAGAACATACTTTTGGGAAAAAAATAATGTTCTTTTTGCTGGCCTGATTCTTTATGAGCTCTGGCCTCCTTGGCTGTTGGATGTGTTGCATCCTTATCTTAGGTTTCTTGTTGCTATAAACTTTTTAACTAAAGTGTCAGGTGAATTGAGAAGGTGATAGAATCTAATATATGCCAATATATAATTTAAATTGATTTATTCAGAGAAATAGTCACAAGTTGTATATATGCTGGTTTGCAGTGGGAAAGAAAGGAGATCCCACTAAGGTAGGCATTGTTTCTAACAGAATATTGAAAATAACATGAAAAACCCAAAGTTAAAGCTCTTGTTCAAATAGCTCAACCTTATATACATCTATATATCAAAGTTCAAGTTATATAATTGTTGCAGCCCATATAGCCTATGGCTAGGAGTGAGAGCTATAAGAAATACCTGTATAGCTCAATAATGAAAACACCTTGGTGAAAAGGGTATGGAGAGGGATTTAGCTCTCCTAACCAGCATGAGAGCTCGCGAGATGACAGCAGTGGTGAATTGGCAGTCTCTACACCTGTGGTGCTGAGAGGCACGCGATCACCCTCATATTAGGCTGGAGGAGCAGGCAGTCAAAAAGGATGCGCATTCTATCACGGACTCGCTTATTCTGACTCTGTCTCCTCTCCTGCCTGCAGAACGCCAGCATGGCATCTCCCTGCTAAAGATTACCAAGCTCTTCTAAAGACTAAGATCTATCTTTCTAAGAAGACTGCTTTACTCTCTCTAAGACACTCTCTCTCTCTCTCCAGCTAAAGTAGATAGCCCTCAGGCACTTAAGAGAAACTATACCTGAGCAAGGTAACTTAGTGGTCCGTGTCCGGAATCTAGTTAAGCCCGGCCTGAGACCTGGCCAGTCCTGGGCCATGATATATAATATTTTCATTCTTTACTGATTTAGGATACCTACTTCTTTTTCATTAGTCAGTTACCTTTTATTTTTGGATTTTATCTCTTCTATTAGCTATTTTTGTTATACATTTTTCTGTAGCATGTTTTTGAAGTTACCCTAGAAATTATAAAATACAACCATAAACTTAGTCTACACTTACCATACCTCAAACACTGTGAGAAGCTTACAATACTTTAACTTTCGATACTTAACCCTTTCTATTTTTTTGCTACTATTGTCACAAAGCTTTACACTTATGTAAGTTATAAATTCTTCTTGAATTTTTCTTCTTTACTTCTATTCTTTAATCTAGGTCCATTATCCTTTGACATAAAAACCAGACTGAAACAGGATCCTCACCACTTAGGAAAATTAATTCATGATGGATAAAAGAATTAAGCCTAAGGCATGAAAGTATAAGAATTCTAGAAGAAAATGTTGGAAAAACTCTTATAGATATCAGCCTTGGGAAAAGGCTTATGAAAAAGACCTCAGAAGCATTCACAGTAGCAACAAAAATAAATAAGTGAGACCTGATCAAATTTAAAATTTTCTGCATAAAAAAGGTTCTGCAAGACACAACCAATACAGAAAATAGACAACCCACAGAATGGGAGAAAATATCTGTATAATATATATCTGAGAAAGGGCTGATAACCAGAATCAAAGAACTCAAGCAAAATAGCAAGAGAAAAATCAAACAACCCCATTCAAAAGTGCGGTTTTGGTCAGTGAATTTCTTACTGCTATTTCCCCAGAGGTAGATTTTTTTTCCCTAGGTTTTAAAGATTTTTATCTTATTCTTTTTAGAATAATAGCTGAAATGCTTCTTCTTCCTCGGTTTTTTTTTTTTTTTTTTTGTATTTATCTTTCTTAAGGTTCACTAAGTTTTTTGAATCTGTGGTTATTTTTTAATTTGTGATCAAAAAGTTTGTGACTATTATTTCTTCAACAATAGCCAATCTTTCTCCTCTCCTGGGGATTCCAGGTAGATGTATGTTAGACCTTTTAATCACATCGCACATCTGTCATCTGTTCTGTTCCTTCCTTTCTTTTCTCTGTCTGTGCTTCTCAAATATTTTCTGTTGACTCATTTGTATATATAGACCCTGCCTTCTCCTATGTGCAGTCTGCTGTTACACTCATCAAAAGGGTTCCCAATGTCAGTTTTATGTTTCGCTTATCTAGAATTGTATCAGGCAGTGTCATCCAGAGGAACAGAAACAGCAGGAGATATATATACTTGTATATACAAAAAAGGATGAATTGGCTCACACAATTATGGAGGCTGAAAAGTTTCACAAAGCATCTGCTAGCTAGAGTCCAGTGGTATGGTTCAGTCAGAGGCTAATGGTCTAGGGAAGCTGGTGATGTAATCCCTAGTGCTACAAGTGGGGAAAATGAGGTGAGATGTCTGAGCTCAGCAGGTGAGCAGGAAGAAAAAGGAACAAACCTTCCTTCCTCTGCCTTTGTTTTCAGACTCTCAACAGATTGGGTGATGCCCAACACTGATAAAGGAAAATCTACTAACCCCACTCATTCAAATGCAAATTTCTTCTGGAACCATCCTCACAAACACACCCAGAAATAATGTTTAATCTGGGACTTCCCATGGCTAGTCAAGTTGGTACATAAAATCAACCATCACAGGAATGTTTGTTTAATTCTTCTTAATCAATTCTGAATTTATAAATTCTCTATTGTAACCCTCCACTTTTTCTTTGATTCTGTCCATATTTCCCTCAACTTTCTTTATTAGTCATGGTTATTTTAAAGTCTAGTCTGCTAACTTCAACTACTTCTGCAACAGAATTAAAGCTTTTCTTTTCTTTTTTTCTTTTTTTTTTTTTTTTTGGCTACTTCTCACATGCTCTTTGCATGCACCACTTTATTTCTTAGCTATAGTATTTTGCATTCTTTTCCATTTTCATACCATTTATTTCATATGAAGTCCATGAATCCAGCACTTAATTTTGGAGTTTATAGAATTTCAGAATCTCTTATTTTCTATACCATTTATTTATTATGAGATTTGTGTGGGAAGACATTTATGTAACATAGTTTTAATAGCAGTTGCAAAGAATTCAAACTTCTCTTTATTTGTAAGTTACTAAAAATTCACACTTTAAAAACAACATTTTAAGAAAGTGCATTTCCGTGTTCTGACCCTGTATAGATAGATTAAATGCTGGAATCTAAGGACTGCTGCTGCCTGACATATTCTGCTGATCACACCTCGCTACTGAGGAGTAGTTTTATCCATGCCTCAGTTTCTCTCTGTGTTATGATTATTGGCAGTGACAAGAAGAACATTTATTTTACTGTATACTTTCCAAAAGTGAAAGACAATCTTTCAGATTTCCAAAATAAAAAAAAAGAGAGAGAAATTCGCCTGGCATGGTGGCTCATGCCTGTAATCCCAGCACTCTAGGAAGCTGAGGTGGGTGGATCCCTTGATCTCGTGATCAACCTGAGCCAGAGTGAGACCTCATCTCTACTAAACATAGAAAAAACTAGCTGAGAGTTGTGGCAGATACCTATTGTCCCAACTACTTGGGAGCCTAAGGCAGAAGGATTGCCTCAGCCCAAGAGTTTGAGGTTGCTCTGAGCTATGATGATGCCATGGCACTCTATCCAGGGCCACAGAGTGAGACTCTGTCTTGAATGAATGAATGAAGGAATAAATAAATAAATAAATAAATAAATAAATAAATAAATTTATCTCTTTCTATCAAAAATCATAGATCACAGAGACTCCATGTCCTTCCCCAATTCATCAACCCCATTTCCTAATGTTCCAAATATTATTATGTTTTATCATTTAATCATTCCATATCTTATGACCTATAAAAATATTATTCATTTATAGACTGATACTATAATGCTTTACTTAGTGATGAACTGAATTTCCTTTTACAAAGCTAGTAAGTTACTTGTGTTTTTGTACTATAAGAGGATTAGTCAAAAGTTATCTGAGACCCACTTAATTCTAGGGCAGAAAGAGATAAATCTAGGCTAATCAAGACAATGCAATCCCTTGGCTCATTTTAGAAAAGCCTCATACATTTTTTTAAACACCCATTTTCTTTGTTTTTCATCAGATTTTATGAAACCTTTACTACTCTCAGAAATGACTCATAAAGGAATATGCCTTCATTATACTGATATTCTCTTTTCTTTTAGGGTCACCATGACCTAAAAATGTTATTTTGAAATTCTAGAAGATAACCCCTGACTTACTTGTCCATTTTGGCCCTTTTAGGGTGAATATAATAACAATAAATTTATCTTAGATTATAAGCCTGTTAGATTATTAGCAATTAGCAATGAGGTACTTTAAAAAAAGATGCACTTTGTGATATTAGTTTTTGTGCACAAGAAAAGGACTTAACAAGTTCCAAACTTCATGTAGTAAATGGATATTATCTGGTAATGTTAATGGGTAATAAAAAATTTATTTGCCATGTTTTTCTTGTGCCAAAACCACAAAGATGAGACGGTGACTATGCCTTTAAAGATTCAGACATGTGGGTGATTAGGAGGATGCACATTACAATAAGTACAGACCTGAGTTAAAGTCTTGGTTTAACAAGTTGATTTACTTATAAGCTTCAGATCTCTCAAGTGTGAAATAAGACTATTATTTTTTCTTTGAATTTGAATAGGAATTTAATCAACTAATAACATTTTCATAATTTTTCTCAACTGACTTTTAACCTTGAACGTAAGTCTAAAACCTAAAAGAAAAATGAACTAGGGCTTCTGGTTTTTTAGGTGACTTCATTATGTACTCCTCTCATTCCTTCCTTCCCCACTTGACCCTGGAGAACCCAAGGTATAGGGAGGGAGAGAACTTCCCATAGCCAGCTGTTCTGTTCTTTGGTGAGGAAATGAATCTATGTCCATTTCTGGGCTCTGCAAGTGAGTTGAAGACAGAGAAAATGCTTAAGATTTTAGAGTAGAAGTCTCTCTCATCTTTTCTCTTTCCCAGAGGGACCCACTCTTTGGAAGTGCTCTAAGCTTTCTCTCTGTTCTTCCTAAATAAAATCTCTCTTTGTTATCCTGAAAAGAAATATTTCACTGGACTCTTCCAATTCGAGATGTTGCTCTTAACCTTTAGTGACGCAGCTGGGGATCAGCATATTTATCACGGATAGTAGTAACATAGAATATCTACTATGTGACCCTGGTGTCAGACCCTCAGGCTAGACCGAGAGCCCTACCCCTATATCTGGCCAATGGAACTACCCTATTGTTTAAGAGCCTGCCAACATTAGGGATGCCTCCTCTTTCTGGTCGATATTGGTGGCTGCTTCTTTTGCTTCTCCTTTTAGACCTCTATCAAATGCAATGCCATACAAATGTTAATTTTTGTGCTCAAGGAAGAAAGTACTCTTTTCTGACCCCAGTATTTCTGGGCACTCAGAGAGCATCACTAGCTTATCAGTACGTGAGAGCCTAGATAGGTCATTCACCCTCTAGGTCAATCCACTGTGGGCCCTACGGGAGACAGTTCCTCCAAATGATTGGAGATGGTAGTTTTCTTTCTTTCTTTTTTTTTTTTTTAAATGGAATGTTTTTAAAGGACACTTTAATATTATGCATCTTTACTATGTTCTTATAAAAATAATTTGAAAACAAAAGATAAAAAGCAAGCTGTGGACATTTGACCCAAGATATACACAGTTCCCTTTTTTAAACGTAGGAACAAGAAATACATACTAAAGCTGGGAAACAGTGAAGAAATATTTCTGGCTGGTATTTGTAGGTCAGCAGTAATATGTCCAAGAATTCAGACAAGTCCCATAAATCTCACATTTCAGACAACTCTAGTTTGCTAAATAACACTTTATGTTTGCTGGAACCTTTTAGGAATGACAAGGAACTACATAATCTTCATTGAACAGCCTCTAAAGATGAATCTGTGGAAAATTGCCACTTCCAAAATTCGGGGAAAGGCCTTTTCAGATGGGATAAGCTGGGAACTCCAGAACAATACACGGTTTCACATTGTGGATAAAAACACTGGACAGGTGGAGTATTTTGAGTATATTCATCAAGAAAATGGCTGCACACAAAGGCAAATTGTCATATGGTTGATTCTTTACCTTTACTGGGCATTACTTGC